>JAJJWW010017745.1:0-19979 GCA_023531295.1 Papaver armeniacum | reverse complement strand
AATTTGACATGCCCAAGTTTAAATTTGACATGTCTAGGATCAATTTTGAGATGCCCAAGACCGTAGGCTTGTGCTTTCATGCCCATGCCCAAGATTCAATTTGACATGTCTAGGATCAATTTTGAGATGCCCAAGACCGTAGGCTTGTGCTTTCATGCCCATGCCCAAGATTCAATTTGACATGCCCAAGTTTAAATTTGACATGTCTAGGATCAATTTTGAGATGCCCAAGACCGTAGGATTATGCTTTCATGCCCATGCCCAAGATTCAATTTGACCTGTCTAGGATCAATTTTGAGATGCCCAAGACCGTAGGCTTGTGCTTTCATGCCCATGCCCAAGATTCAATTTGACATTCCCAAGATTAAATTTGACATGTCTAGGATCAATTTTGAGATGCCCAAGACCGTAGGCTTGTGCTTTCATGCCCAAGCCCAAGATTCAATTTGACATGCCCAAGTTTAAATTTGACATGTCTAGGATCAATTTTGAGATGCCCAAGACCGTAGGCTTGTGCTTTCATGCCCATGCCCAAGATTCAATTTGACATGCCCAAGTTTAAATTTAACATGTCTAGGATCAATTTTGAGATGCCCAAGACCGTAGGCTTGTGCTTTCATGCCCATGCCCAAGATTCAATTTGACATGTCCAAGTTTAAATTTGACATGTCTAGGATCAATTTTGAGATGCCCAAGACCGTAGGCTTGTGCTTTCATCCCCATGCCCAAGATTCAATTTGAGATTCCTATGATCAATTTTTAGATTCCCAAGACCGTAGGCTTTTGCTTTCATGCCCATGCCCGAGATTACATTTGACATGTCTAGGATCAATTTTGAGATGCCCAAGACCGTAGGCTTGTGCTTTCATGCCCATGCCCAAGATTCAATTTGACATGCCCAAGTTTAAATTTAACATATCTAGGATCAATTTTAAGATGCCCAAAGACCGTAGGCCCATGTGATTTCATGCCCATGCCCAAGATTCAATTTGACATGTCTAGGATCAATTTTGAGATGCCCAAGACCGTAGGCTTGTGCTTCATGCCCATGCCCAAGATTCAATTTGACATGCCCAAGTTTAAATTTGACATGTCTAGGATCAATTTTGAGATGCCCAAGACCGTAGGCTTGTGCTTTCATGCCCATGCCCAAGATTCAATTTGACATGCCTAAGATTAAATTTGACATGTCTAGGATGAATTTTGAGATGCCCAAGACCGTAGGATTGTGCTTTCATGCCCATGCCCAAGATTCAATTTGACATGTCTAGGATTAAATTTTGAGATGTCCAAGATCAATTTTGAGATGCCCCATGCCCAAGATTCAATTTGACATGCCCAAGTTTAAATTTGACATGTCTAGGATCAATTTTGAGATGCCCAAGACCGTAGGCTTGTGCTTTCATGCCCATGCCCAAGATTAAATTTGACATGTCTAGGATCAATTTTGAGATGCCCAAGACCGTTTGCTTGTGCTTTCATGCCCATGCCCAAGATTCAATTTGACATGCCCAAGTTTAAATTTGACATGTCTAGGATCAATTTTGAGATGCCCAAGACCGTAGGCTTGTGCTTTCATGCCCATGCCCAAGATTCAAATTTGACATGTCTAGGATCAATTTTGAGATGCCCAAGACCGTAGGCTTGTGCTTTCATGCCCATGCCCAAGATTCAATTTGACATGCCCAAGTTTAAATTTGACATGTCTAGGATCAATTTTGAGATGCCCAAGACCGTAGGCTTGTGCTTTCATGCCCATGCCCAAGATTCAAATTTGACATGGCTAGGATCAATTTTGAGATGCCCAAGACCCAAGTAGGCTTGTGCTTTCATGCCCATGCCCAAGATTCAATTTGACATGCCCAAGTTTAAATTTGACATGTCTAGGATCAATTTTGAGATGCCCAAGACCGTAGGCTTGGCTTTCATGCCCATGCCCATGCCAATTTGACATGCCCAGATTCAATTTGACATGTCTAGGATCAAATTTTGAGATGCCCAAGACCGTAGGCTTGTGCTTTCATACCCATGCCTAAGATTCAATTTGACATTCCCAAGTTTAAATTTGAGATGTCTAGGATCAATTTTGAGATGCCTAAGACCGTAGGCTTGTGCTTTCATGCCCAAGCCCAAGATTCAATTTGACATGCCCAAGTTTAAATTTGACATATCTAGGATCAATTTTGAGATGCCCAAGACCGTAGGCTTGTGCTTTCATGCCCATGCCCAAGATTCAATTTGACATGCCCAAGTTTAAATTTGACATGTCTAGGATCAATTTTGAGATGCCCAAGACCGTAGGATTATGATTTCATGCCCATGCCCAAGATTCAATTTGACATGTCTAGGATTTAAATTTGAGATGCCTAGGATCAATTTTGAGATGCCCAAGACCGTAGGCTTGTGCTTTCAATTTGACATGCCCAAGATTCAATTTGAGATGCCTAGGATCAATATTTAGATTCCCAAGACCATAGGATTTTGCTTTCATGCCCATGCCCGAGATTCAATTTGACATATCTAGGATCAATTTGAGATGCCCAAGACTGTAGGCTTGTGCTTTCATGCCCATGCCCAAGATTCAATTTGACATGCCCAAGTTTAAATTTGACATGTCAAGGATCAATTTTGAGATGCCCAAGACCGTAGGCTTGTGCTTTCATGCCCATGCCCAAGATTCAATTTGACATGCCCAAGTTTAAATTTGACATGTCTAGGATCAATTTTGAGATGCCCAAGACCGTAGGATTATGCTTTCATGCCCATGCCCAAAATTCAATTTTACATGCCCAAGTTTAAATTTGACATGTCAAGGATCAATTTTGAGATGCCCAAGACCGTAGGATTATGCTTTCATGCCCATGCCCAAAATTCAATTTTACATGCCCAAGTTTAAATTTGACATGTCTAGGATCAATTTTGAGATGCCCAAGACCGTAGGCTTGTGCTTCATGCCCAAGCCCAAGATTCAATTTGATATGCCCAAGTTTAAATTTGACATGTCTAGGATCAATTTTGAGATGCCCAAGACCGTAGGCTTGTGCTTTCATGCCCATGATCAAAATTCAATTTGAGATGCTTAGGATCAATTTTTAGATTCCCAAGACCGTAGGCTTTTGCTTTCATGCCCATGCCCAAGATTCAATTTGACATGTCTAGGATCAATTTTGAGATGCCCAAGACCGTAGGCTTGTGCTTTCATGCCCATGCCCAAGATTCAATTTGACATGCCCAAGTTTAAATTGACATGTCAAGGATCAATTTTGAGATGCCCAAGACCGTAGGCTTGTGCTTTCATGCCCATGCCCAAGATTCAATTTGACATTCCCAAGTTTAAATTTGACATGTCTAGGATCAATTTTGAGATGCCCAAGACCGTAGGCTTGTGCTTTCATGCCCATGCCCAAGATTCAATTTGACATGCCCAAGTTTAAATTTGACATGTCAAGGATCAATTTTGAGATGCCCAAGACCGTAGGCTTGTGCTTTCATGCCCATGCCCAAGATTAAATTTGACATGTCTAGGATCAATTTTGAGATGCCCAAGACCGTAGGCTTGTGCTTTCATGCCCATGCCCAAGATTCAATTTGACATGCCCAAGTTTAAATTTGACATGTCTAGGATCAATTTTGAGATGCCCAAGACCGTAGGCTTGTGCTTTCATGCCCATGCCAAGATTCAATTTGACATTCCAAGTTTAAATTTGACATGTCTAGGATCAATTTTGAGATGCCCAAGACCGTAGGCTTGTGCTTTCATGCCCATGCCCAAGATTCAATTTGACATGCCCAAGTTTAAATTTGACATGTCTAGGATCAATTTTGAGATGCCCAAGACCGTAGGCTTGTGCTTTCATGCCCATGCCCAAGATTAAATTTGACATGTCTAGGATCAATTTTGAGATGCCCAAGACCGTAGGCTTGTGCTTCATGCCCAAGCCCAAGATTCAATTTGACATGCCCAAGTTTAAATTTGACATGTCTAGGATCAATTTTGAGATGCCCAAGACCGTAGGCTTGTGCTTTAATGCCCATGCCCAAGCATAAATTTGACATGTCTAGGATCAATTTTGAGATGCCCAAGACCGTAGGCTTGTGCTTTCATGCCCATGCCCAAGATTCAATTTGACATGCCCAAGTTTAAATTTGACATGTCTAGGATCAATTTTGAGATGCCCAAGACCGTAGGCTTGTGCTTTCATGCCCATGCCCAAGATTCAATTTGAGATGCCTAGGATCAATTTTTAGATTCCCAAGACCGTATGCTTTTGCTTTCATGCCCATGCCCGAGATTCAATTTGACATGTCTAGGATCAATTTTGAGATGCCCAAGACTGTAGGCTTGTGCTTTCATGCCCATGCCCAAGATTCAATTCGACATGCCCAAGTTTAAATTTGACATGTCAAAGATCAATTTTGAGATGCCCAAGACCGTAGGCTTGTGCTTTCATGCCCATGCCCAAGATTCAATTTGACATGCCCAAGTTTAAATTTGACATGTCTAGGATCAATTTTGAGATTCCCAAGACCGTAGGATTATGGTTTCATGCCCATGCCCAAGATTCAATTTGACATGCCCAAGTTTAAATTTGACATGTCTAGGATCAACTTTGAGATGCCCAAGACCGTAGGATTATGATTTCATGCCCATGCCCAAGATTCAATTTGACATATCTAGGATAAATTTTGAGATGCCCAAGACTGTAGGCTTGTGCTTTCATACCCATGCCTAAGATTCAATTTGACATTCCCAAGTTTAAATTTGACATGTCTAGGATCAATTTTGAGATGCCCAAGACCGTAGGCTTGTGCTTTCATGCCCATGCCCAAGATTCAATTTGACATGCCCAAGTTTAAATTTAACATGTCTAGGATCAATTTTAAGATGCCCAAGACCGTAGGATTATGCTTTCATGCGCATGCCCAAGATTCAATTTGACATGTCCAAGTTTAAATTTGACATGTCTAGGATCAATTTTGAGATGCCCAAGACCGTAGGCTTGTGCTTTCATCCCCATGCCCAAGATTCAATTTGAGATTCCTATGATCAATTTTTAGATTCCCAAGACCGTAGGCTTTTGCTTTCATGCCCATGCCCGAGATTACATTTGACATGTCTAGGATCAATTTTGAGATGCCCAAGACTGTAGGCTTGTGCTTTCATGCCCATGCCCAAGATTCAATTTGACATGCCCAAGTTTAAATTTAACATATCTAGGATCAATTTTAAGATGCCCAAGACCGTAGGCTTGTGATTTCATGCCCATGCCCAAGATTCAATTTGACATGCCCAAGTTTAAATTTGACATGTCTAGGATCAATTTTGAGATGCCCAAGACCGTAGGCTTGTGCTTTCATGCCCATGCCCAAGATTAAATTTGAGATGTCTAGGATCAATTTTGAGATGCCTAAGACCGTAGGCTTGTGCTTCATGCCCAAGCCCAAGATTCAATTTGACATGCCCAAGTTTAAATTTGACATGTCTAGGATCAATTTTGAGATGCCCAAGACCGTAGGCTTGTGCTTTCATGCCCATGCCCAAGATAAATTTGACATGTCTAGGATCAATTTTGAGATGCCCAAGACCGTAGGCTTGTGCTTTCATGCCCATGCCCAAGATTTAATTTGACATGCCCAAGTTTAAATTTGACATGTCTAGGATCAATTTTGAGATGCCCAAGACCGTAGGCTTGTGCTTTCATGCCCATGCCCAAGATTCAATTTGAGATGCCTAGGATCAATTTTTAGATTCCCAAGACCGTAGGCTTTTGCTTTCATGCCCATGCCCGAGATTCAATTTGACATGTCTAGGATCAATTTTGAGATGCCCAAGACCGTAGGCTTGTGCTTTCATGCCCATGCCCAAGATTCAATTTGACATGCCCAAGTTTAAATTTGACATGTCAAGGATCAATTTTGAGATGCCCAAGACCGTAGGCTTGTGCTTTCATGCCCATGCCCAAGATTCAATTTGACATGCCCAAGTTTAAATTTGACATGTCTAGGATCAATTTTGAGATGCCCAAGACCGTAGGCTTGTGCTTTCATGCCCATGCCCAAGATTTAATTTGACATGCCCAAGTTTAAATTTGACATGTCTAGGATCAATTTTGAGATGCCCAAGACCATAGGCCTGTGATTTCATGCCCATGCCCAAGATTCAATTTGACATGCCCAAGTTTAAATTTGACATGTCTAGGATCAATTTTGAGATGCCCAAGACCGTAGGCTTGTGCTTTCATGCCCATGCCCAAGATTCAATTTGACCCAAGATTTAATTTTGACATGCCTAGGATCAATTTTTAGATTCCCATGACCGTAGGCTTGTGCTTTCATGCCCATGCCCAAGATTTTGAATTTGACATGCCCAAGATTAAATTTGACATGCCTTTAAATTTAACATCAATTTTGAGATGCCCAAGACCGTAGGCTTGTGCTTTCATGCCCATGCCCAAGATTAAATTTGACATGTCTAGGATCAATTTTGAGATGCCCAAGACCGTAGGCTTGTGCTTTCATGCCCATGCCCAAGATTCAATTTGACATGCCCAAGTTTAAATTTGACATGTCTAGGATCAATTTTTAGATGCCCAAGACCGTAGGCTTTCATGCTTTCATTTGACCCATGCCCAAGATTAAATTTGACATGTCTAGGATCAATTTTGAGATGCCCAAGACCGTAGGCTTGTGCTTTCATGCCCATGCCCAAGATTCAATTTGACATGCCCAAGTTTAAATTTGACATGTCTAGGATCAATTTTGAGATGCCCAAGACCGTAGGCTTGTGCTTTCATGCCCATGCCCAAGATTCAATTTGAGATGCCTAGGATCAATTTTTAGATTCCCAAGACCGTAGGCTTTTGCTTTCATGCCCATGCCCGAGATTCAATTTGACATGTCTAGGATCAATTTTGAGATGCCCAAGACTGTAGGCTTGTGCTTTCATGCCCATGCCCAAGATTCAATTTGACATTCCCAAGTTTAAATTTGACATGTCTAGGATCAATTTTGAGATGCCCAAGACCGCAGGCTTGTGCTTTCATGCCCATGCCCAAGATTCAATTTGACATGCCCAAGTTTAAATTTGACATGTCTAGGATCAATTTTGAGATGCCCAAGACCGTAGGCTTTATGCTTTCATGCCCATGCCCAAGATTCAATTTGACATGCCCAAGTTTAAATTTAACATGTCTAGGATCAATTTTGAGATGCCCAAGACCGTAGGCTTGTGCTTTCATGCCCATGCCCAAGATTCAATTTGACATGCCCAAGTTTAAATTTGACATGTCTAGGATCACTTTTTGAGATGCCCAAGACCGTGGGCTTGTGCTTTCATGCCCATGCCCAAGATTCAATTTGAGATGCCTTATGATGTCAATTCAATTTTGAGATTCCCAAGACCGTAGGCTTTTGCTTTCATGCCCATGCCAGAGATTCAATTTGACATGTCTAGGATCAATTTTGAGATGCCCAAGACCGTAGGCTTGTGCTTTCATGCCCATGCCCAAGATTCAATTTGACATGCCCAAGTTTAAATTTGACATGTCTAGGATCAATTTTGAGATGCCCAAGACCGTAGGCTTGTGCTTTCATGCCCATGCCCAAGATTCAATTTGAGATGCCTAGGATCAATTTTAGATTCCCAAGACCGTAGGATTTTGCTTTCATGCCCATGCCCGAGATTCAATTTGACATGTCTAGGATCAATTTTGAGATGCCCAAGACCGTAGGCTTGTGCTTTCATGCCCATGCCCAAGATTCAATTTGACATGCCCAAGTTTAAATTTGACATGTCAAGGATCAATTTTGAGATGCCCAAGACCGTAGGCTTGTGCTTTCATGCCCATGCCCAAGATTCAATTTGACATGCCCAAGTTTAAATTTGACATGTCTAGGATCAATTTTGAGATGCCCAAGACCGTAGGCTTGTGCTTTCATGCCCATGCCCAAGATTCAATTTGACATGCCCAAGTTTAAATTTGACATGTCTAGGATCAATTTTGAGATGCCCAAGACCGTTTTGCTTGTGCTTTCATGCCCATGCCCAAGATTCAATTGACATGCCCAAGATTAAATTTGACATGTCTAGGATCAATTTTGAGATGCCCAAGACCGTAGGCTTGTGCTTTCATGCCCATGCCCAAGATTCAATTTGACATGACAAAGATTAAATTTGACATGTCTAGGATCAATTTTTAGATGCCCAAGACCGTAGGCTTGTGCTTTCATGCCCATGCCCAAGATTCAATTTGACATGCCCAAGTTTAAATTTGACATGTCTAGGATCAATTTTGAGATGCCCAAGACCGTAGGCTTGTGCTTTCATGCCCATGCCCAAGATTCAATTTGACATGCCCAAGTTTAAATTTGACATGTCTAGGATCAATTTTGAGATGCCCAAGACCGTAGGCTTATGGTTTCATGCCCATGCCCAAGATTCAATTTGACATGCCCAAGTTTAAATTTGACATGTCTAGGATCAATTTTGAGATGCCCAAGACCGTAGGCTTATGATTTCATGCCCATGCCCAAGATTCAATTTGACATGTCTAGGATCAATTTTGAGATGCCCAAGACCGTAGGCTTGTGCTTTCATGCCCATGCCCAAGATTCAATTTGACATGCCCAAGTTTAAATTTGACATGTCTAGGATCAATTTTGAGATGCCCAAGACCGTAGGCTTGTGCTTTCATGCCCATGCCCAAGATTCAATTTGACATGCCCAAGTTTAAATTTGACATGTCTAGGATCAATTTTGAGATGCCCAAGACCGTAGGCTTATGCTTTCATGCCCATGCCCAAGATTCAATTTGACATGCCCAAGTTTAAATTTGACATGTCTAGGATCAATTTTGAGATGCCCAAGACCGTAGGCTTGTGCTTTCATGCCCATGCCCAAGATTCAATTTGAGATTCCTAAATGATCAATTTTTAGATTCCCAAGACCGTTAGGCTTTTTTTAGATTCCCAAGTCATGCCCATGCCCGAGATTAAATTTGACATGTCTAGGATCAATTTTGAGATGCCCAAGACCGTAGGCTTGTGCTTTCATGCCCATGCCCAAGATTCAATTTGACATGCCCAAGTTTAAATTTAACATGTCTAGGATCAATTTTAAGATGCCCAAGACCGTAGGCTTGTGATTTCATGCCCATGCCCAAGATTCAATTTGACATGCCCAAGTTTAAATTTGACATGTCTAGGATCAAAATTGACATGCCCAAGTTTAAATTTGACATGTCTAGGATCAATTTTGAGATGCCCAAGACCGTAGGCTTGTGCTTTCATGCCCATGCCCAAGATTCAATTTGAGATGCCTAGGATCAATTTTTAGATTCCCAAGACCGTAGGCTTGTGCTTTCATGCCCATGCCCGAGATTCAATTTGACATGCCCAAGTTTAAATTTGACATGCTTAGGATCAATTTTGAGATGCCCAAGACCGTAGGATTGTGCTTTCATGCCCATGCCCAAGATTCAATTTGACATGCCCAAGTTTAAATTTGACATGTCTAGGATCAATTTTGAGATGCCCAAGACCGTAGGCTTGTGCTTTCATGCCCATGCCCAAGATTCAATTTGACATGCCCAAGTTTAAATTTGACATGTCTAGGATCAATTTTGAGATGCCCAAGACCGTAGGCTTTATGCTTTCATGCCCATGCCCAAGATTCAATTTGACATGCCCAAGTTTAAATTTGACATGTCTAGGATCAATTTTGAGATGCCCAAGACCGTAGGCTTGTGCTTTCATGCCCATGCCCAAGATTCAATTTGAGATGCCTTTAAATTTGATCAATCAATTTTGAGATTCCCAAGACCGTAGGCTTTTGCTTTCATGCCCATGCCCAAGATTCAATTTGACATGTCTAGGATCAATTTTGAGATGCCCAAGACCGTAGGCTTGTGCTTTCATGCCCATGCCCAAGATTCAATTTGACATGCCCAAGTTTAAATTTGACATGTCTAGGATCAATTTTGAGATGCCCAAGACCGTAGGCTTGTGCTTTCATGCCCATGCCCAAGATTCAATTTGACATGCCCAAGTTTAAATTTGACATGTCTAGGATCAATTTTTAGATGCCCAAGACCGTAGGCTTGTGATTTCATGCCCATGCCCAAGATTTTGACTTTTAAATTTGACCCATGCCCCCAAGACCATTTGTGCTTTCATGCCCATGCCCAAGATTAAATTTGACATGAGGCTTGTGCTTTCATGCCCATGCCCAAGATTCAATTTGACATGCCCAAGTTTAAATTTGACATGTCTAGGATCAATTTTGAGATGCCCAAGATTCAATTTGACATGCCCAAGTTTAAATTTGACATGTCTAGGATCAATTTTGAGATGCCCAAGACCGTAGGCTTGTGCTTTCATGCCCATGCCCAAGATTCAATTTGACATGCCCAAGTTTAAATTTGACATGTCTAGGATCAATTTTGAGATGCCCAAGACCGTAGGCTTATGCTTTCATGCCCATGCCCAAGATTCAATTTGACATGCCCAAGTTTAAATTTGACATGTCTAGGATCAATTTTGAGATGCCCAAGACCGTAGGCTTGTGCTTTCATGCCCATGCCCAAGATTCAATTTGACATGCCCAAGTTTAAATTTGACATGTCTAGGATCAATTTTGAGATGCCCAAGACCGTAGGCTTGTGCTTTCATGCCCATGCCCAAGATTCAATTTGACATGCCCAAGTTTAAATTTGACATGTCTAGGATCAATTTTGAGATGCCCAAGACCGTAGGCTTGTGCTTTCATGCCCATGCCCAAGATTCAATTTGACATGCCCAAGTTTAAATTTGACATGTCTAGGATCAATTTTGAGATGCCCAAGACCGTAGGCTTGTGCTTTCATGCCCATGCCCAAGATTCAATTTGACATGCCCAAGTTTAAATTTGACATGTCTAGGATCAATTTTGAGATGCCCAAGACCGTAGGCTTGTGCTTTCATGCCCATGCCCAAGATTCAATTTGACATGTCTAGGATCAATTTTGAGATGCCCAAGACCGTAGGCTTGTGCTTTGCATGCCCATGCCCCAAGATTCAATTTGACATGCCCAAGTTTAAATTCAATTTGACATGTCTAGGATCAATTTTGAGATGCCCAAGACCGTAGGCTTGTGCTTTCATGCCCATGCCCAAGATTCAATTTGACATGCCCAAGTTTAAATTTAACATGTCTAGGATCAATTTTAAGATGCCCAAGACCGTAGGCTTGTGCTTTCATGCCCATGCCCAAGATTCAATTTGACATGCCCAAGTTTAAATTTGACATGTCTAGGATCAATTTTGAGATGCCCAAGACCGTAGGCTTGTGCTTTCATGCCCATGCCCAAGATTAAATTTGACATGTCTAGGATCAATTTTGAGATGCCCAAGACCGTAGGCTTGTGCTTTCATGCCCATGCCCAAGATTCAATTTGACATGCCCAAGTTTAAATTTGAGATGTCTAGGATCAATTTTTAGATGCCCAAGATTTAATTTGACATGCCCAAGATTAAATTTGACATGTCTAGGATCAATTTTGAGATGCCCAAGACCGTAGGCTTGTGCTTTCATGCCCATGCCCAAGATTTAATTTGACATGCCCAAGTTTAAATTTGACATGTCTAGGATCAATTTTGAGATGCCCAAGACCGTAGGCTTGTGCTTTCATGCCCATGCCCAAGATTCAATTTGAGATGCCTAGGATCAATATTTAGATTCCCAAGACCATAGGATTTTGCTTTCATGCCCATGCCCGAGATTCAATTTGACATATCTAGGATCAATTTTAGATGCCCAAGACTGTAGGCTTGTGCTTTCATGCGCATGCCCAAGATTCAATTTGACATGCCCAAGTTTAAATTTGACATGTCAAGGATCAATTTTGAGATGCCCAAGACCGTAGGCTTGTGCTTTCATGCCCATGCCCAAGATTCAATTTGACATGCCCAAGTTTAAATTTGACATGTCTAGGATCAATTTTGAGATGCCCAAGACCGTAGGCTTGTGCTTTCATGCCCATGCCCAAGATTTAATTTGACATGCCCAAGTTTAAATTTGATATGTCTAGGATCAATTTTGAGATGCCCAAGACCATAGGCCTGTGATTTCATGCCCATGCCCAAGATTCAATTTGACATGCCCAAGTTTAAATTTGACATGTCTAGGATCAATTTTGAGATGCCCAAGACCGTAGGCTTGTGCTTTCATGCCCATGCCCAAGATTCAATTTTAGATGCCTATGATCAATTTTTAGATTCCCATGACCGTAGGCTTGTGCTTTCATGCCCATGCTCAATTTGACATTCAATTTGATGCATGATGCCCAAGCAAGTTTAAATTTGACATGTCTAGGATCAATTTTGAGATGCCAAAGATCGTAGGCTTGTGCTTTCATGCCCATGCCCAAGATTCAATTTGACATGCCCAAGTTTAAATTTAACATATCTAGGATCAATTTTAAGATGCCCAAGACCGTAGGCTTGTGATTTCATGCCCATGCCCAAGATTTAATTTGACATGCCCAAGTTTAAATTTGACATGTCTAGGATCAATTTTGAGATGCCCAAGACCGTAGGCTTGTGCTTTCATGCCCATGCCCAAGATTAAATTTGACATGTCTAGGATCAATTTTGAGATGCCCAAGACCGTAGGCTTGTGCTTCATGCCCAAGCCCAAGATTCAATTTGACATGCCCAAGTTTAAATTTGACATGTCTAGGATCAATTTTTAGATACCCAAGACCGTAGGCTTGTGCTTTCATGCCCATGCCCAAGATTAAATTTGACATGTCTAGGATCAATTTTGAGATGCCCAAGACCGTAGGCTTGTGCTTTCATGCCCATGCCCAAGATTCAATTTGACATGCCCAAGTTTAAATTTGACATGTCTAGGATCAATTTTGAGATGCCCAAGACCGTAGGCTTGTGCTTTCATGCCCATGCCCAAGATTCAATTTGAGATGCCTAGGATCAATTTTTAGATTCCCAAGACCGTAGGGTTTTTGCTTTCATGCCCATGCCCGAGATTCAATTTGACATGTCTAGGATCAATTTTGAGATGCCCAAGACTGTAGGCTTGTGCTTTCATGCCCATGCCCAAGATTCAATTTGACATTCCCAAGTTTAAATTTGACATGCATAGGATCAATTTTGAGATGCCCAAGACCGTAGGCTTGTGCTTTCATGCCCATGCCCAAGATTCAATTTGACATGCCCAAGTTTAAATTTGACATGTCTAGGATCAATTTTGAGATGCCCAAGACCGTAGTATTATGCTTTCATGCCCATGCCCAAGATTCAATTTGACATGCCCAAGTTTAAATTTAACATGTCTAGGATCAATTTTGAGATGCCCAAGACTGTAGTATTATGCTTTCATGCCCATGCCCAAGATTCAATTTGACATGCCCAAGTTTAAATTTGACATGTCTAGGATCAATTTTGAGATGCCCAAGACCGTAGGCTTGTGCTTTCATCCCCATGCCCAAGATTCAATTTGAGATTCTTATGATCAATTTTTAGATTCCCAAGACCGTAGGCTTTTGCTTTCATGCCCATGCCCGAGATTCAATTTGACATGTCTAGGATCAATTTTGAGATGCCCAAGACCAATAGGCTTGTGCTTTCATGCCCATGCCCAAGATTCAATTTGACATGCCCAAGTTTAAATTTAACATATCTAGGATCAATTTTAAGATGCCCAAGACCGTAGGCTTGTGATTTCATGCCCATGCCCAAGATTCAATTTGACATGCCCAAGTTTAAATTTGACATGTCTAGGATCAATTTTGAGATGCCCAAGACCGTAGGCTTGTGCTTTCATGCCCATGCCCAAGATTAAATTTGACATGTCTAGGATCAATTTTGAGATGCCCAAGACCGTAGGCTTGTGCTTTCATGCCCATGCCCAAGATTCAATTTGACATGCCCAAGTTTAAATTTGACATGTCTAGGATCAATTTTGAGATGCCCAAGACCGTAGGCTTGTGCTTTCATGCCCATGCCCAAGATTAAATTTGACATGTCTAGGATCAATTTTGAGATGCCCAAGACCGTAGGCTTGTGCTTTCATGCCCATGCCCAAGATTCAATTTGACATGCCCAAGTTTAAATTTGACATGTCTAGGATCAATTTTGAGATGCCCAAGACCGTAGGCTTGTGCTTTCATGCCCATGCCCAAGATTCAATTTGAGATTCCTAGGATCAATTTTTAGATTCCCAAGACCGTAGGCTTTTGCTTTCATGCCCATGCCCGAGATTCAATTTGACATGTCTAGGATCAATTTTGAGATGCCCAAGACTGTAGGCTTGTGCTTTCATGCCCATGCCCAAGATTCAATTTGACATGCCCAAGTTTAAATTTGACATGTCAAGGATCAATTTTGAGATGCCAAGACCGTAGGCTTGTGCTTTCATGCCCATGCCCAAGATTCAATTTGACATGCCCAAGTTTAAATTTGACATGTCTAGGATCAATTTTGAGATGCCCAAGACCTTGTGCATGCCCAGCCCAAGATTTAATTTGACATGCCCAAGTTTAGGATTATGAGATTTCATGCCCATGCCCAAGATTCAATTTGACATGCCCAAGTTTAAATTTGACATGTCTAGGATCAATTTTGAGATGCCCAAGACCGTAGGCTTGTGCTTTCATGCCCATGCCCAAGATTCAATTTGAGATGCCTAGGATCAATTTTGAGATTCCCAAGACCGTAGGCTTGTGCTTTCATGCCCATGCCCAAGATTCAATTTGACATGCCCAAGTTTAAATTTGACATGTCTAGGATCAATTTTGAGATGCCCAAGACCGTAGGCTTGTGCTTTCATGCCCATGCCCAAGATTCAATTTGACATGCCCAAGTTTAAATTTAACATGTCTAGGATCAATTTTAAGATGCCCAAGACCGTAGGCTTGTGCCCAAGACCGTAGGCTTGTGCTTTCATGCCCATGCCCAAGATTTAATTTGACATGCCCAAGTTTAAATTTGACATGTCTAGGATCAATTTTGAGATGCCCAAGACCGTAGGCTTGTGCTTTCATGCCCATGCCCAAGATTCAATTTGACATGTCTAGGATCAATTTTGAGATGCCCAAGACCGTAGGCTTGTGCTTTCATGCCCATGCCCAAGATTCAATTTGACATGCCCAAGTTTAAATTTGACATGTCTAGGATCAATTTTGAGATGCCCAAGACCGTAGGCTTGTGCTTTCATGCCCATGCCCAAGATTCAATTTGACATGCCCAAGTTTAAATTTGACTAGGATCAATTTTGAGATGCCCAAGACCGTAGGCTTATGCTTTCATGCCCATGCCCAAGATTCAATTTGACATGCCCAAGTTTAATTATGACATGTCTAGGATCAATATTTTGTGCTTTCATGATGCCCAAGATTCCGGATCAATTTTTAGGACCGTTTTGCTTTCATGCCCATGCCCAAGATTCAATTTGACATGTCTAGGATCAATTTTGAGATGCCCAAGACCGTAGGCTTGTGCTTTCATGCCCATGCCCAAGATTCAATTTGACATGCCCAAGTTTAAATTTGACATGTCATAGGATCAATTTTGAGATGCCCAAGACCGTATGGCTTGTGCTTTAAATTTGACATGCCCATGCCCAAGATTCAATTTGACATGCCCAAGTTTAAATTTGACATGTCTAGGATCAATTTTGAGATGCCCAAGACCGTAGGCTTATGCTTTCATGCCCATGCCCAAGATTCAATTTGACATGCCCAAGTTTAAATTTGACATGTCTAGGATCAATTTTGAGATGCCCAAGACCGTAGGCTTGTGCTTTCATGCCCATGCCCAAGATTCAATTTGAGATTCCTATGATCAATTTTTAGATTCCCAAGACCGTAGGCTTTTGCTTTCATGCCCATGCCCGAGATTCAATTTGACATGTCTAGGATCAATTTTGAGATGCCCAAGACTGTAGGCTTGTGCTTTCATGCCCATGCCCAAGATTCAATTTGACATGCCCAAGTTTAAATTTAACATATCTAGGATCAATTTTAAGATGCCCAAGACCGTAGGCTTGTGATTTCATGCCCATGCCCAAGATTCAATTTGACATGCCCAAGTTTAAATTTGACATGTCTAGGATCAATTTTGAGATGCCCAAGACCGTAGGCTTGTGCTTTCATGCCCATGCCCAAGATTCAATTTGACATGTCTAGGATCAATTTTTAGATGCCCAAGACCGTAGGCTTGTGCTTTCATGCCCATGCCCAAGATTCAATTTGACATGCCCAAGTTTAAATTTGACATGTCTAGGATCAATTTTGAGATGCCCAAGACCGTAGGCTTGTGCTTTCATGCCCATGCCCAAGATTAAATTTGACATGTCTAGGATCAATTTTGAGATGCCCAAGACCGTAGGCTTGTGCTTTCATGCCCATGCCCAAGATTCAATTTGACATGCCCAAGTTTAAATTTGACATGTCTAGGATCAATTTTGAGATGCCCAAGACCGTAGGCTTGTGCTTTCATGCCCATGCCCAAGATTCAATTTGAGATTCCTAGGATCAATTTTTAGATTCCCAAGACCGTAGGCTTTTGCTTTCATGCCCATGCCCAAGATTCAATTTGACATGTCTAGGATCAATTTTGAGATGCCCAAGACCGTAGGCTTGTGCTTTCATGCCCATGCCCAAGATTCAATTTGACATGCCCAAGTTTAAATTTGACATGTCTAGGATCAATTTTGAGATGCCCAAGACCGTAGGCTTGTGCTTTCATGCCCATGCCCAAGATTCAATTTGACATGCCCAAGTTTAAATTTGACATGTCTAGGATCAATTTTGAGATGCCCAAGACCGTAGGATTATGGTTTCATGCCCATGCCCAAGATTCAATTTGACATGCCCAAGTTTAAATTTGACATGTCTAGGATCAATTTTGAGATGCCCAAGACCGTAGGATTATGCTTTCATGCCCATGCCCAAGATTCAATTTGACATATCTAGGATCAATTTTGAGATGCCCAAGACCGTAGGCTTGTGCTTTCATGCCCATGCCCAAGATTCAATTTGACATTCCCAAGTTTAAATTTGACATGTCTAGGATCAGATTTTGAGATGCCCAAGACCGTTTAGGCTTAGGATCAATTTTTCATGCCCATGCCCAAGATTCAATTTGACATGCCCAAGTTTAAATTTAACATGTCTAGGATCAATTTTGAGATGCCCAAGACCGTAGGATTATGCTTTCATGCCCATGCCCAAGATTCAATTTGACATGCCCAAGTTTAAATTTGACATGTCTAGGATCAATTTTGAGATGCCCAAGACCGTAGGCTTGTGCTTTCATCCCCATGCCCAAGATTCAATTTGAGATTCCTATGATCAATTTTTAGATTCCCAAGACCGTAGGCTTTTGCTTTCATGCCCATGCCCGAGATTCAATTTGACATGTCTAGGATCAATTTTGAGATGCCCAAGACTGTAGGCTTGTGCTTTCATGCCCATGCCCAAGATTCAATTTGACATGCCCAAGTTTAAATTTAACATATCTAGGATCAATTTTAAGATGCCCAAGACCGTAGGCTTGTGATTTCATGCCCATGCCCAAGATTCAATTTGACATGCCCAACTTTAAATTTGACATGTCTAGGATCAATTTTGAGATGCCCAAGACCGTAGGCTTGTGCTTTCATGCCCATGCCCATGATTCAATTTGAGATGCCTAGGATCAATTTTTAGATTCCCAAGACCGTAGGCTTGTGCTTTCATGCCCATGCCCAAGATTCAATTTGACATGCCCAAGTTTAAATTTGACATGTCTAGGATCAATTTTGAGATGCCCAAGACCGTAGGATTGTGCTTTAATGCCCATGCCCAAGATTAAATTTGACATGTCTAGGATCAATTTTGAGATGCCCAAGACCGTAGGCTTGTGCTTTCATGCCCATGCCCAAGATTCAATTTGACATGCCCAAGTTTAAATTTGACATGTCTAGGATCAATTTTGAGATGCCCAAGACCGTAGGCTTGTGCTTTCATGCCCATGCCCAAGATTCAATTTGAGATTCCTAGGATCAATTTTTAGATTCCCAAGACCGTAGGCTTTTGCTTTCATGCCCATGCCCAAGATTCAATTTGACATGCCCATTTAGGATCAATTTTGAGATTCCAATTTTGAGATTCCCAAGACCGTAGGCTTGTGCTTTCATGCCCATGCCCAAGATTCAATTTGACATGCCCAAGTTTAAATTTGACATGTCTAGGATCAATTTTGAGATGCCCAAGACCGTAGGCTTGTGCTTTCATGCCCATGCCCAAGATTCAATTTGACATGCCCAAGTTTAAATTTGACATGTCTAGGATCAATTTTGAGATTCCCAAGACCGTAGGATTATGGTTTCATGCCCATGCCCAAGATTCAATTTGACATGCCCAAGTTTAAATTTGACATGTCTAGGATCAATTTTGAGATGCCCAAGACCGTAGGATTATGCTTTCATGCCCATGCCCAAGATTCAATTTGACATATCTAGGATAAATTTTGAGATGCCCAAGACTGTAGGCTTGTGCTTTCATGCCCATGCCCAAGATTCAATTTGACATTCCCAAGTTTAAATTTGACATGTCTAGGATCAATTTTGAGATGCCCAAGACCGTAGGCTTGTGCTTTCATGCCCATGCCCAAGATTCAATTTGACATGCCCAAGTTTAAATTTAACATGTCTAGGATCAATTTTGAGATGCCCAAGACCGTAGGCTTATGCTTTCATGCCCATGCCCAAGATTCAATTTGACATGCCCAAGTTTAAATTTGACATGTCTAGGATCAATTTTGAGATGCCCAAGACCGTAGGCTTGTGCTTTCATCCCCATGCCCAAGATTCAATTTGAGATTCCTATGATCAATTTTTAGATTCCCAAGACCGTAGGCTTTTGCTTTCATGCCCATGCCCGAGATTCAATTTGACATGTCTAGGATCAATTTTGAGATGCCCAAGACTGTAGGCTTGTGCTTTCATGCCCATGCCCAAGATTCAATTTGACATGCCCAAGTTTAAATTTAACATATCTAGGATCAATTTTAAGATGCCCAAGACCGTAGGCTTGTGATTTCATGCCCATGCCCAAGATTCAATTTGACATGCCCAACTTTAAATTTGACATGTCTAGGATCAATTTTGAGATGCCCAAGACCGTAGGCTTGTGCTTTCATGCCCATGCCCATGATTCAATTTGAGATGTCTAGGATCAATTTTTAGATTCCCAAGACCGTAGGCTTGTGCTTTCATGCCCATGCCCAAGATTCAATTTGACATGCCCAAGTTTAAATTTGACATGTCTAGGATCAATTTTGAGATGCCCCCCATGCCCAAGATTAAATTTGACATGTCTAGGATCAATTTTGAGATGCCCAAGACCGTTTGTGCTTTCATGCCCATGCCCAAGATTCAATTTGACATGCCCAAGTTTAAATTTGACATGTCTAGGATCAATTTTGAGATGCCCAAGACCGTAGGCTTGTGCTTTCATGCCCATGCCCAAGATTCAATTTGAGATTCCTAGGATCAATTTTTAGATTCCCAAGACCGTAGGCTTTTGCTTTCATGCCCATGCCCGAGATTCAATTTGAGATGTCCAAGATCAATTTTGAGATGCCCAAGACCATAGGCTTGTGCTTTCATGCCCATGCCCAAGATTCAATTTGACATGCCCAAGTTTAAATTTGACATGTCTAGGATCAATTTTGAGATGCCCAAGACCGTAGGCTTGTGATTTCATGCCCATGCCCAAGATTCAATTTGACATGCCCAAGATTAAATTTGACATGTCTAGGATCAATTTTGAGATGCCCAAGCCGTAGGCTTGTGCTTTCATGCCCATGCCCATGATTCAATTTGAGATGCCTGGGATCAATTTTTAGATTCCCAAGACCGTAGGCTTGTGCTTTCATGCCCATGCCCAAGATTCAATTTGACATGCCCAAGTTTAAATTTGACATGTCTAGGATCAATT
>JAJJWW010017744.1:0-41555 GCA_023531295.1 Papaver armeniacum | reverse complement strand
GAAATACAAGGCTGATATGAAATTCACGAAGGGATTGTTGCTACATGCTCCAACCCGGAGGAATTTCATGTATTCACAGAATGGGATTGTTGCTACATGCTCCATTCTTGGTGAATTAAGTGAGGGAGTATCCAACACTTATAAATGGCTTTATCTTTTACAAGATGTCAGCGCATAATTTTTTCTGGTTTTTACAATTTTAACCTCAAATGAAAACCCACCATCAACAAACTTGTAATGGTGTATAATCTCCCCCTGATTATGGCGGAAATAATTTCATCACATATACGAAAACAAGTTTCGTAAAGTATTATCCGAATTATTCTAGGAAACTTGTTTTTGTATATGTGATGACTCTTTACGAAAACATGTTTCGTAAAGTATTATCCGAATTATTCTAGGAAACTTGTTTTCGTATATGTCATGACTCTTTACGAAACTTGTTTTCGTAGTCGTTTATTTACATTACTTTATTTACATGTTTCTTTTGGAGAAAATAAAGTTTACATTACTTTCTAGGAAATTATTTCTTTAGTTTCTAGGAAACTTGTTTCTAATTCGGAAATAATTTCACCACATTACTTTATTTACATGTTTCTTTTGGAGAAAATAAAGAAATCGTAGTCGTTTTTCTATGTAGAATAAAAAAAAATACTTTTTGGTTGATGAAGATTTCTGTAGAGGAATAGAAATCAAAAACCAAAATTGGCTAAAAATACTTAGAATGCCAATTTTACTTCTCATTATAGAGAATTTATGGAGAAAACTAATACCGATTGGTAAAATGATTTACCAAAATCGTAACTACGACTGGAGAAAAAAAATTGCCGTTTGCTATGGAAAATCCATTGTGTGGTAAAAGAATGGTTTCTGTAAAGAATAGAAACTGAATACGAATCACATGAACATTGTCCAATGGACAAAGATACCAATATTAACTGGCCGGAGGTTTTTCAACCATGCACGTGATCGGTTACCGTAAAAGTGATTAGATTGCGATAACACCAATTTTTGGTGATTATAGTTTCATTAAAAAAGATAGAAACTGCAAACCATTTTTCAATGGATTTATTTTTTCTTTCTCTAGAAAAAAGATTAAAGAAGAATGAAAAATCAATTATAATAAGTTGATCACCCATACATAATGATATACGATAATATCAGTTATGTACCTTATTATCGATATACAAACCAAATATATTACTACTTTGTGTGTATATATATATATATATAAAAGAAGAATAAAAATAATCTAATCAAGTAAAGTAAAGTTAAATACTCCCTCTGTCCCACTATTAGATGACCTAGTTCAAGTTTGCACAATTCTTAAGGCAACCAATGGAAAAGAGTATTATTATGTATTTTTTTTATAATTATACCCTTATGGATAATAACTTGTCAAATTTGGAAATGATTTATCTTACAAACGATGCCACGGATTTTCATAAACTTTGTATCATTGAAAGACATTTTAAAACACCAGCGTAACGAATATAAACATGGATACCAAATTATACATATTTCTTATACTAACGATAATCAATCAAAATGATAGTTTTAGAAATATCCCCTTGTGTAATGAGATAGGTCAACTAATAGTGGGACAAAATTTTGAACCAAATAGGAGATAGACATATTTTTTTGTCTAATTTGATCTCAATACTATATATTGTTAGTGCTTGATTTTGTACTTATTATGGTGTTTTTATGTTTGTGTAGGTGTTTTTGGAGAAATACACTTGTGTGGAAAAAGTTGCTCAAAAAGTGCTATTTGGACCCCCGGAGAAAAGTACTAAAGGCACCCTCACTTTGGATAAGGGGCACCTCAGTTGGGCACCTGCTATTCGCACTCCCGGTTTGGTTAGGGGGACACCTTCCTCTCCATTTCAAAAATCAGTTTTGGCGGGAAAACTTAGTTCTCACCTGCAGAATTTTCGTTCGAGATTTGAAGGCATTTCCATGAGATTCAATTGCTGATTTTTGTTGGGTCGGCTCAATACAACTAAACAGGGATGGTATGGGATTTGGAATCAGTTAAGTATGGTTGGATAATCCATTCGGAGCAAGACAGGGGAGAACGTATGTAGTTGAGATGATCACGGGATAACATCGAGTTTGGACGTGTATTGCACGCGTTTGGTTGCTGCAGATACGTGAAGGAGTTAAACAAGGATACTGTCACGTAATTAACTGTTTCATATTCGTGCCCGAGGCAAAAAAAGAAAAGAAAAATATCCCGAGTTAATGCCGAGTAATGGAGAAGATTTTGAAGTAATGAGGTGTTATTCTTTGACCTGTTGAGTATAAATAAGAGTATGGAGTAATAGAGAAGGAGGATGGGAGTTAGGGAGAGGTACAGAGCATCAACAGATCGAGAAAATCAAGTTCTGAGAATTATTTTCTGCTGCTGCTGCACCAAGAACACGAAGAACATAAGACGCACACCAGACAGTCGTTCATGCTACAATGTAAACGACTGCCAAGCGTGGGTCGCAGAGCTACAGATTATCGTTCTCTGTAACAGCTGGTTTGTAACAAATATAAGTGTTACAAACCTGGTTTTTATTGTTTTTTCTCCCTTTTTATCATTTGTAAACACTTTTGAGCAATGAAATCAACTTTTGAGTGTGTTTCCATGATGAAGAGCTAAACCCAATCCTTAGGGCGATGGAGGAAGCCGTTGTTTCGGTAAAATGATACATTTCT
The DNA here is from genome assembly GCA_023531295.1 of Papaver armeniacum. Taxonomy (NCBI): domain Eukaryota; kingdom Viridiplantae; phylum Streptophyta; class Magnoliopsida; order Ranunculales; family Papaveraceae; genus Papaver; species Papaver armeniacum. The sequence continues at coordinate 38,849 of JAJJWW010017744.1, read as the reverse complement.
ACTTTTAATTAATTATAACAACTCTATTATGATTTTTGCACTGAACTAAAATTTGATTATATGATTTTGATTAGTTAGGTGTATTTTCTCTTGATAGAATATGCTTGCTTTAGTGTTTTGATATTCTATGCTTGGATTAACATCTATTCTTTTGAAAATCTACATATCTAGGCAATACTATTAGAATCAATTTGAATGTTGAGTTGCATAATTATTGTTTTATTAAATCACTAATATCGACCAATGGTGGAATCCTAGCCCCAGCCTCTCCATAATTTCCCAACAACTTTTTAATTGAGCTTGTAATTTTTATTTACAAAAATTAAGTCTAAACAATCTTCTTTCACAAGTCTCAACGAACCTTTCTTACTACAACATCATTGAAAATAACCATCAATTTTTGGCGCCGTCGACGCGGACTTGTCTTTAGGCTAGAGTTTTTAGATTTTTTTTTTTCTTTTTTAGGTTTTTATTTGTTTTTGTTCTTCTTTACGTTTTTGGGTTTTTGTCTTTTCCTTACAGAATTTGGAATTTGGAGCAAAAGAAAATTTTTCCAAAGCTTTTGGTGAATACTTAAAGACTTGGAGTAAAAGACAAAGCGAAAGGAGCGAAAGAAGAAGATTTTTTATATTTTATAAAAAAAAGAGAGAAAAAAAAAGAGACATTTTTATTTTTTTTAGACTTTCCTTTTCTTTTGCACTTTTTTTGGACTTTGGACTTTAAACTTTGGGACATTATTTTTAAACCCTACGTAAGGGTAGTTTAAATATAAACTGTGTGCAGAGAAGGACGGCGATAACGATATCGCCTCGGCCCCTTGGGTTCGTACACGACATTGGAGTCGTGGCCCAAGTCGACTACAACGGTTCATCCCCCGTCTGGAACGGGAGGTAAGTTTGTCGAAACACTCGCGAATCCCCTGTCAGCGGGTTACTATATTCCTTCGTTTGCATATATGTCGAGGAACTGAATACGGCTGCTTTAATTTCCTAGTAAAGGGCAAGGCCTGGCCATACAAGATAAGGGTTCGGATTTCATCACCGTTCTCTTCTTGCCCGCCTTAGGAAAAAGATACTTAACGCGAACCTAAGTTTTAAAATTTGGAATAGAACGAGACCGATAGGGTAACGAGCTTAATAGGAAAGTCGTTCGAAAAATATTGGTTACTCTTTTAAGCATACTTCGAAGTTCATGATGGTTTCGTGAGTTGAATGCGTGATCGCGCCGCCTTGTAATGCGGTGAGGCCTTGGGTATCAAAGCTCCACGCAGCTTCCCTCGCCTCTATTCAACTTACTTCAACTCGGATTGATTCCAGAGAGGTTTGCTCAGATTGTAACGAGTTCCTTTTCGAAATATTAGAAGCTAGTCTAGAAACAATCTAAGTGGATCCATCATGCTTTTTGTTTGCTAGAAATCAGTTTGCTGTGGTGGAGTCAGCCTTGTTTGTGTTTGCATAGAACTTCCTTTCCTTTTAGGATTTTTCTTTTTCTTTTGTTTTTTTTAGTGTATGCCCGAGGTTATTAGAGAGCGGGCTTGGAAAAGAGACAATCTAGGTCGATTGATTAGTGAAAAACCTTGTTGTTGATGGTGGATTTTCACTTAAGGCTAAAATTGTAAAGGGCCAAAAATATGGGCTAACATCTTGCAAAAGATAAAGCCGTTAATAAGTGATGAATACTTCTTCACTTTACTAATTCACCTAGAATAGAGCATGTGGTAACAATCCCAGTATTCTGTGAATTAAATACACAAAATTCATCCAGGTTGGAGCATGTAGCAACAATCCCATATACCCTGTGAATTTACAACATTATTAATTAATGCATGACTAGCCTCGTATTTCCTGTACTCATTACCGGTGCGGCATGACGACTGAGCGTTGTTCTCAGCAGAGCAACACGAATCTCCAAGCATTAATAATGAAGCATGTACGAAATACCCATACAGGCTACAACTCTCGGTATGCTATACTAGCCCGATTGAGCATATTTGAACATGAACTGACCATATCAGTCTCAGAAACGATCACGACCATCCAACTTCACCAGCATGATTGGATGGCTTAGATTGAATCCATGACCCCAAGCAGGTATTGGAATATTCACTACCGACCCAACGAGGGCCCCGCATGGTCGGTCTCCCCAAAAGGGTGGCATAGTTTGCCAAACCGTCCAAACCAGAGCTGTATGGACAAAAACCCTAAATTAGGGTTTGCGGCGCATTACATGTATCGCAAAATAGTCTCAACCATCCATCTTCGCAGGCATAGATGGAGGGTGTAGGTGTAGATTCAAAGAGCCCGAACATGTCAACACAAACACCGTGGGCCCACCTACATACCGATCGACGGTCGGGACCAACTATGGTTGGTCGTCTTGATTCGTGCGCCCAAACTGGGTATGACACACGGCGAGGCAAAACCTAATTAGGGTTTGTATCGCGATCACGAGCGTCCATTTTCTCCCCGCACGAATGAAGGGTCCAGGAATAGACTAAGCAGGTCCGATAAGTATCAACACGATCACTGTGGGCCCACCTATCTCCACACCCGATCGGCCAAGACCAAACTTGGCTGTACACCTTGATTCGCGCGCCCAAGCTAGGCGTGGTCACACTCCCCAACCACAAACTGATCTCGACCGCTCAAGTTTACCGGACAAATTGAGTGGCTTAGATCACGTTTCTATGGGACGATGAAGTACATGTATATACACCATCCCACCGTATGCACGCCGGGCTGATCGGCCAAGACCGACCAAGCTTGTCTTGGAACGCGCGCCCAAAATTGGCATGATGCGCGACTTTTGCGGCACCAGATTTCTGTTGCAAATCGATCTCAACCGCTCCTCTTTGCCGGTCAAATTGAGTGGCCTAGATCGCACCTTCATGGGATAGTGAGGTACGGACGTGTACACCGGCATGCCATCTACACGCATGCCCGGTCGGTCCTTTCCAAAATACCTCCCATGCTTGGATTCGACCAAGCTGAACAGTGATGCTTGCGCACCTCTTCAAAAACCCTAATTCCATCAACGGTCGCAGATGAGTGTCTCAAAGATCATCTCGTCCGTCCAACTTCACCGGCTTGGTTATACAACCCTGGTCAGGAGTTAATTGGTCAGTGAGGCGTCATGGTGATCACCACCCGTTACATTACCACATCATGATGCAGTACCTGCATAGAATACACACGATACTTCACAAGTATCGACTTCCTAAATAACTTAGTTATCTAATCTAGCATTACATGCTACTTTATGTGGGTCCCACGATCCACACACTCATGACATCAATCATGTCACAAACTGGGGGATACATACTGGGGTATTGGTCTGGCGGTTTACAACATGCAGCGTGCAACGCGCCATCACAAGAACGTGTCAGGAAGTCATGGACGGTTAGAGATGACAGGAGAAGTGGGCAAGACTGGTCGTGTAACACTAACACACAACTCCACTACTCCATCACTCCACTTCCTACAAGAGACGTGAATAAGGCTCAAATGACTTGTATAAATAGGTTCTCCTCCCTATTTTCAAAAACAACAGAACAAGTCCAGACAACAGAGGCAAGTGTTGATACTATCGTATTCAAACACCGGAACTGATAGCTTACATCCTGCAAGCCGGTTCAGCTTTCTGATACAAGTCATACATAGCCAACACCTTCACAATCTCAACACCTTCTTCACTTCCCTCCCTAAGATCAACCCCATCTCCTTCACTTTGTGACCGAAACAAGTCCGAACGGCCATTTCTTGGTTTAGGCCGGATTTGCACAGATTGATTTCTCGAATTTACAAGCACTCCCGTGTAGTGCATTTGTTTAAGGTTTAGACTCATTTCTCATCCACACACCCCAAATTACCAAAACCGGCAGAGATAGTTTTCACCCATAAACAATTGGCGACCACAGTGGGAGGTTAATCTCTCGGTTGTAAAGTCAATTTCTTCAAATCCGATCCAATTTTATCAATTTCAAAAGGGTAGATCTTAGAATCAATTCAATCAGCATTTCATTTCAAGATGGTAGAACTCAGGTCTGGATCAGCGATCAATCCTGATGGAGTTAGTACGGATAACACTCCCGGTGTCGATGTACCCGTCGGAGAGCTACAAAGGGTCAATACATCTCGTGGAGCCGTTACTTCTATCACCAACGCTAGCGGAGCAGGAGACATTCCAGTAGGTGTAACGCCTCCCATCGCTAGAGCCAGAGCAGCCGCAAATCCCGGCATATCCTCAAGTGTAACGCCTCCAGTGGTCACCAGAGCAACAACTTTCACTCCTTCATCAGGACGAGGAGTCGGATGCACAAGAGGAGGACCACCGTCTATTACCATTGCAGACTTGATGGAGAAGCAGGAAATTCTTGCTAAGACTCAAACGGATATGGCCGCAACTCAGAAAGAGGTACTCACTTTCCTTAAAACTTTAACTGAACGATTGCCACAAGATTCACGGCAACCCTTGGAGCCATCAAGGGATGCCTTCAATACACCTGGAGCAGGCGTTTCCACTCGGACCCACATGAGTGAAGAAGCTCGTGTTGCTCCTGAACGCCCAAGAGAGAGGGACCAGCCATCCAACTTCATCACATGTGAGGACCTGGAACGACTTCTCCAAAACCGAGGCAAAGGAAATTTGACGGATGCACACCAACATCAGCCGCCATACCCTCAATATATGCAACGAATCCCTCTTCCAAGAGGATACACCTCTCCTCAGTTCTCCCTCTACGATGGTACTGGTAATGCTCGTGAACACATCTCTCGATTTTTTGAATCCTTGGGGGAGCATGAGTACAATCATGTTCTCCGCCTGAAAGAGTTCTCGAAATCACTTACGGGAAGGGCGTACACCTGGTACAACAACATCGCACCCAACAACGTATCCAATTGGGGCGAGATGGTCGGTGCTTTCTACAGGAAGTATTTCTTCGTATCCGAGCAGATCACCTTTTCAGATCTAGGGAGAGTCTCTCAGCGGAACAACGAGCATCCGAACGACTTCGTTAAGAGGTTCATAACTCAAGCACTAGATTGTCATGATCCGAACATCACTGAACGCCAATTGGTGGAGCTGTGCATCAACGAGATGATACCCATATACCGCGCTTTACTAGAGAATCTGGGCTTTCAGACATTCTCCGAACTCCATGAAGCTGCCAAACGGTCAGCCACAACCGCCCCAGCGTTGCTAGAGAGAACCAGGGTTGTTCGAAACGAAGATTCACATGAGAGTCGAGGAAGCATGCGCCTCACAAACAAACAATACAACAGTGGTCCTTCTGTGAGCGTGGTAGGCAAAGGAGGAAAAAGGAAAGCTTCAGCAACAGAACAACAACACAAGCGTGTGGCTCCAGCACACATGACTTCTTCTCAAAAGGGAGCGGGCAAGACTCCTGCACAAGACACCGAAGATACAGGTTTCCCGTTCCCCATGAATGAAGTAGTGGAACTCTTGGAGGCGTGGATTCAAGACGATGCCATCAAGATGCCTCCTATCAGACGTCCACCAACTGAGAAAGATATGGCGGATCCTAAGTACTGTCGCTACCATAGGTTCGTTCACCATCCAACCAAAGACTGTAACAGGCTGAAACAAATCTTCAGAGAAAAGATAGAGACAGGAGAACTCCAGCTTGGAAACGAAGGTGTTCGTAGAGACCCTCTTCTTGTCAGGAACTGCATGATTTCTGGGGATTCCGTTTGCAAGACTGTATAATCTATGATAGAAAATTTATGCGAGATCTTGTACTTCTCCAAAGCACAGCGTCAGGACATATTTGCAGCCCTCAACCGTGTTGTCTCAGGCAAACGCTTGTATCTGGAAGAGGAAGCGGTCTCGAAACCCCATTCCTTGCTGGAAGATGCAAGCAAGGGAAATTGGGGACTCTTAACCGTTGCCCGTTTGAAGGATATCGAGTTCGATAATACATTGATCGATACGGCCTCTGAATTCAACATCATCACTCTCCAGACATTAAAAGCAGCAAAGATTTCAAAACTGGAGGCTACTCGCAACCCAATTGTGCTTAAGACTCCAGAAGGAAAACTCAGAGATGCATATGGATACATCGATCTTGAAGTAAAATTGGGCGATGCCTCGACACAAGCAAAGTTCTACATAGTCAGAGAGCATCCGAATTACGACATGATCCTAGGACGCTCTTGGGTACACGACAACAAGACAACACTGGGAGTTTGCCCTCTACCGGTTACGACACCTGAAAGGATCTCTAACAAGCCGTCTGGACCTGAAGGCTGTCCGTTGCCGCACCTGCAGCTTGGCAATGTGACACAACTTCCTGGAGAGAGCCCATGAGCATACATTAAGAGATTCCGAGCTCAAGTAAGTCTCATCACGCAACCCTTCTTGCAACCGATCACTCCTCACTCTGATAAGTCCTGGGGACTGGCTCCAACCAACAAACCAACCCCGGCTAAGAGATGTGAATGGGAAGCCGGCCCATTCAAACGTTTTATCCAAAGCGTAGAGGTTGTCTTGGTCAAAGACGATAAGGCCAAGGTCCGGGTATCTGCACGCCCAAACCGATTTGGAATTGGAGATCTGGTGACGAAGACGACTGCATTCAAGGTTGGGAGCATGACGGTGAAAATGACCACTCCACCTGACTCACCCACCGAAAGAGAAGATGAACCGTACCTGGTAGCAGATGTTATCCTAGGCGGCTACTACAAGCTCATCAACGCTGATAAACTAGAAGGCATAACAATTCACTCACAATGGCTCAAACCCTATCGAACTTAAGACGTTATGCTACCACTTTCCAGCGTCCTCCACACTTTAAAATGTTGTGCTATTTCCTCCAGCGTGTTTCCTTTTACAATTTCATGTCATATTGTAATTCCTTCAGAAAATGATTGCAATACTTGCATTCATAGTTAGGGTTTCAATTTTCAATTTTCAATTTAATTGAAGCGTTATTTCCATCTGAGAACCTCTCTACCCCTAAAAACACAAAATCCTGAGTCAGCCTAAATCAACCTACTAGAGCAAGGAAGGAAACCCTAAGCAAACATATCATGGGAAGAAGGAAATAGAATGTGTGCACAAAAGTAAAATGATTTGAGCCATCGGCCCCAACAAGACCAAGGAGATCTCACGTCAGGAGCACATACAGATGCAATCTTAACGAGGGGTTATGTCATAAACCTTTATTCAATGGTAAGCAAACAGAAAAAAAGATCTTGAACTCAGCCGCCACTGAGTACAAGAAAGAGGTTCAAAAATTACAGGAATACACTTGAAAAGAGAAAAAGAAGCAAACAGGTTTAGCCGTTAAGAAGAATAACCGCGCCTGCACCACTGCTGGGTCCTGCTTCAACGCCATCACCTGCTACCGCTTCTCCCTTCAGAGACTCATCTTCCACTTCAGATGTTTCCGCAACAACGTTCTCCGTCCTAACATCATCGGCAGGAACAACTTCCAAGTCTTCCTCAAAGCCCACATCAACATTAGGGTTTGCGCTGATTGCCTTCGAACACTCAGGTCCGTCTGTGTCAGAATCAAGGATTATTACACCGTCCTGGATTGGATAATCACGCCTATCTTCATCCGGAGGCCGTTTATGCTCCACTATCCGCCTCTTTAACCGTGCTGCAAATCTTTCTGCCCTTGCGCTTACTGGTGCTCGCAACGCTTCCTCATGCCTCCACCGTTCTTCCATGTCGATCGCAGCTGAAAGGGCACATATGCGTCCCCTGGTGATACGCAGGTGCAGAACAGACATCCCCAGTATAGCACGACCAACTTCACGAAGTGGGAAATCAATTTTAGCCATTACCTCCTCGTGCGCATTAGTCTCAGGTTTGTCAACTTCGAAACTCTCTTCTGTAAAAGTTACAGAATAATCATCGCCCGCTGCTTCCATGATAGGCTGCAAAGAAAAAGAAGTTATGGGCACACAATAATATGTGTATCATCATCAGTCAAATCAGAAGATCAGATGAGTACGGAGCACTACCTGAGATACAAAATGAACGACTATGCGATGAGAAGAATCCTTAGAATTTTTCTTTATAATCTAACAAGTCAATAGAATCCCAGTAGAAAAGGAGTCTCTACTTGCCACCTATAAAGGCTACCGATTCAAGATAGCGATCAATGATGCTTATCGGATATGTCTGAGGAAAGCAGCCGTGTAATGAAGGGGAGTGCGCCTAGTCCAAGCAATGGGCCAAGCTCTGTCCAGATAATACGGAGGAAACCCAAAGCGACTCGCCAGATCAAGTCCTGCTCCCTCAACCATCCTAATAAGGACCGACCAGTTCTGGGACAACACCTGACGATGCCGACCTATGCGGTAAATGTATATTCACCTTAGCTTGGTTATTTCTGTATACAAACTTGTCACCATCTTATGCCTACCGCACAATAGCGTAACCATTATGCACTAGGCAGGGGACTTAATGTTGATGGTGGATTTTCACTTAATGCTAAAATTGTAAAGGGCCAAAATTATGGGCTAACATCCTGCAAAAGATAAAACCATTAATAAGTGATGATACTTCTTCACTTTACTAATTCACCTAGAATAGAGCATGTGGCAACAATCCCAGTATTCTGTGAATTAAATACACAAAATTCATCCAGGTTGGAGCATGTAGCAACAATCCCATATACCCCGTGAATTTACTGACATTATTAATTAATGCATGACCAAATTTCGTATTTCCCCTACTCATTACACGGTGCGGCATGACGACTGAGCGTTGTTCTTAGCAGAGCAACACGGATCTCCAAGCATTAATAATGAAGCATGTACGAAATACCCATACAGGCTACAACTCTCGGTATGCTATACTAACCCGATTGAGCATATTTGAACCTGAACTGACCATATCAGTCTCAGAAACGATCACGACCATCCAACTTCACCAAAGATGATTGGATGGCTTAGATTGAATCCATGACCCCAAGCAGGTATTGGAATATTCACTACCGACCCAACGCGGGCCCCGCATGGTCGGTCTCCCCAAAAGGGTGGCATAGTTTGCCAAACCGTCCAAACCAGAGATGTATGGACAAAAAACCCTAAATTAGGGTTTGCGGCACATTACATGTATCGCAAAACAGTCTCAACCATCCATCTTCGCAGGCATAGATGGGGGGTGTAGATGTAGATTCAAAGAGCCTAGAACATGTCAACACAAACACCGTGGGCCCACCTACATACCTGACTGATCGGTCAGGACCAACTATGGTTGGTCGCCTTGATTCGTGCGCCCCAAACTGGGTATGACACACGGCCGGCAAAACCTAATTAGGGTTTGTGTCGCGATCACGAGCGTCCATTTTCTCCTACACGAATGAAGGGTCCAGGAATAGACTAAGCAAGTCCGGTAAGTATCAACACGATCACTGTGGGCCCACCTATCTCCAAACCTGATCGGCCAAGACCAAACTTGGCTGTACACCTTGATTCGTGCACCCAAGCTAGGCGTGGTCACACTCCCCTAACCACAAACTGATCTCGACCGCTCAAGTTTACCGGACAAATTGAGTGGCTTAGATCACGTTTCTATGAGACGATGAAGTACAGGTATATACACCATCCCACCGTATGCACGCCAGACTGATCGGCCAAGACCGACCAAGCTTGGTCGTCTTGGAACGCGCGCCCAAAATTGGCATGATGCGCGGCTTTTGCGGCACCAGATTTCTGTTGCAAATCGATCTCAACCGCTCCTCTTTGCCGGTCAAATTGAGTGGCCTAGATCGCACCTTCATGGGATAATGAGGTACGGACGTGTACACCGGCATACCGTCTACACGCATGCCCGGTCGGTCCTTTCCAAAACACCTCCCATGCTTGGATTCGACCAAGCTGAAGAGTGATGCTTGCGCACCTCTTCAAAAACCCTAATTCCATCAACGGTCGCAGATGAGTGTCTCAAAGATTATCTCGTCCATCCAACTTCACCGGCTTGGTTATACAACCCTGGTCAGGAGTTAATTGGTCAGTGAGGTGTCATGGTGATCACCACCCGTCACATTACCACATCATGATGCAGTACCCGCATAGAATACACACGATACTTCACAAGTATCGACTTCCTAAATAACTTAGTTATCTAATCTAGCATTACATGCTACTTTCTGTGGGTCCCACGATCCACACACTCGAGACATCAATCATGTCACAAACTGGGGATACATACTGGGGTATTGGTCCGGCGGTTTACGGCGTAAAGAGGCGGCGTGCAACGCGCCATCACAAGAACGTGTCGTAGTCATGGCCGGTTAGAGATGTCAGGAGAAGTGGGCAAGACTGGGTCGTGTAACACTAACACTCAACTCCACTACTCCATCACTCCACTTCCTCCACTTCCCACGAGAGACGTGAATAAGGCTCAAATGACTTGTATAAATAGGTTCTCCTCCCTATTTTCAAAAACAACAGAACAAGTCCAGGACAACGAGACGCAAGTGTTGATACCATCGTATTCAAACACCTAACCGATAGCTTACATCCTGCAAGCCGCTTCAAAGATACCGATACAAGTCATACATAGCCAACACCTTCACAATCTCAACACCTTCTTCGCTTCCCTCCCTAAGATCAACCCCATCTCCTTCACTTTGTGACCGAAACAAGTCTAGAACGGCCATTTCTTGGTTTAGGCCGAATTTGCACAGATTGATTTCTCGAATCTACAAGCACTCCCGTGTAGTGCATTTGTTTAAGGTTTAGACTCATTTCTCATCCACACACCCCAAATTACCAAAACCGGCAGAGATAGTTTTCACCCATAAACACTAGTAATTCTTCTTGTGGAAGCGGGGAGCTCGAAGACTCTTCTTTTGAGAGCCCCGTTTTTGGAAACTTCAGTTTTGAGAATCTGTCTCTTCGTGAGGAAAGTACCCCTAGTACTTCAGCTGTGCCAGCAATGGAAACTTTGAAAGATTACATGTTCCCAACTAGGACCAACCGAGCTTCGTGCATTAAATTGCCAGCCAATACGGCTAATTTCGAGATAAAACCTAGTCTTCTTCAGATGATCCCTATATTCTTAGGAAAAGATGATGAGAACCCTTATTTTCATATTAGGGACTTTGAGAAAATTTGTGGGACAGTTAGAATAAAAGACCTTACTGATGAAGTTTTGAAACTTAAGATGTTCCCGTTTTCCTTGAAAGATAAAGCCAAGACCTGGCTAAACAACCTACCATCTGAATCCATTGAAACATGGCAAGAACTTATTGTCGCTTTCTATATGAAATTCTACCCTAAGCATAAAACTGCAGCTGTTAGACAGAAAATTAGTTCCAGTGTGCAACAAGAGGGAGAGTCTCTTTATAGGTTTTTAGAGAGATTCAATGATCTCCTATCCCAGTGTCCTCACCATGGATTTGATAAGATGAAACTCGTAGAGATTATTTATGATGGTTTAGACTATTCGACCAAAGCCATGGTCGAGTCTATGTGCGCTGGTGAATTCACTAGTAAAAGTGCTGAGGATGCCTTTACCTTCTTAGGAGTTGTTGCTGAGAAATCCCAACAGTGGGAGTCTTGTGTTGAACCCCCTAAAAGACTCTTGGTTAATAGAAGTAGCACCAATATGGTAGATACGAGTTTTGCGTCAGATGCTAAGTTTGCTTCTTTGTCTAGAAGGTTAGAAGCTTTGGAAATGGGTCAGTCTAAAAATAGGTCCCTTGTTGAACCTAATAGAACCTCTCAAGTCTCTAGTTGTGGAATAGAGCCCGATAACTCATTTTGGGAAGGTCAGGTTAGTGAAGAGCAAGCTCATGATGTCTATAACAATGCTAGGTTTGAGAACCATCAGAAGTTTGACCCATACTCAGAGACCTACAATCCTGGTTGGAGAAACCATCCTAATTTTTCTTGGTCTATGGGCCAGAATCAAGGTCAGTCTAGTAATTCTGAGCCTCCCCCAAGTTTTGGTTATGCTAAGAACTCTTCAGGTCAACCCCGGTTTCATAACCCTTCGGATAAAAAGATCACAATTTTAGAAGAGACTCTCGCCTCGTTTATTAAAAGCTCTGAAAAGATCAACCAAATGGTTGCGCAAGGGATAGAAGAAAGTAAGAGTATATGTTATGCTAACTCTCAGGCTATTTCCGAGTTGAAAACCCAGGTTAGTCAGATAAATGAGTCTCTGAGGGAAAAAGGTAAGTTTCCTAGTCAAACTCAGCCCAATCCTAGAGGAGTTCATCAAGTAGGTGAAAGACCATCCCATCATGTGAATTCAATAACAACCCTTAGGAGTGGTAAAACGGTAGACAATAAGGTAGCCATGCCTAGTGGACATACTGTAGTTCCACCTTTTACTTCCCAAGAGGAACCCGTAGCTGAGGAAATTGAAACAACCTCTAAGGACTCCCAAGAAATTCCTGTTGAGCCCGGCTTTGTTCCCAGAGCCCCATTCCCACAGTTATTAGCCCCAACAAAGAAGGAGTCGACTTTCAACGAGATAATGGAAACATTTAAGCAGGTGAACATTAACATTCCTTTGTTAGAAGCAATTAGGCAGATGCCTGCTTATGCCAAGTTCCTTAAAGATATTTGTACACGAAAGCGTAAGCTTAATGTCCAAAAGAAAGCCTTTTTAGCTGGTCAAGTAAGTTCCATTCTTCTGAACCAAACCCCCCCTAAGTATAAGGACCCTGGATGCCCCACCATATCTTGTGCGATTGGTAATCACATGGTTGATAAAGCTTTACTTGACTTAGGAGCTAGTGTTAACTTACTCCCATACCATGTGTATACCCAGCTAGGACTTGGTAAGTTGAAATCGACTAAAATGACACTACAATTAGCTGATAGGTCTGTCAAAGTCCCCCGTGGTGTCATATAACATGTTCTGATTGAGGTTGATAAGTTTATTTATCCAGTGGATTTCGTTGTTCTAGACACCCAACTTGTTCAAGACCCAAATGCTCAAATCCCAGTGATTCTAGGTCGCCCATTTTTAGCCACAGCTAACGCTGTCATCAATTGTAGGACTAGGCTTATAAACATATCCTTTGGTAATATGACCACTGAACTAAATGTCTTTAATATTACTAGACAACCTTCTGAGAATGATGATTTAGAAGAAGTGAATATGATTAACACTTTAGTTCAGGATAATTGGCATGACACTTTACTGGGAGATTATTTAAATGAATTTGAGGAAACCATTCTCTTAGACCAGATGTGTGATCAATCTTTAGAAGAATCTCTTGAGTATTTTAAGGACTCTGAAGATCCATAAATTCAAGCAATAGTTAGAGGTTTGTCTATGAGTAATAAAAACCCTAAGTTTGGGGGTAGTGATGGTTCTTGTGATTGTCATGTATCCCTAATTAGAGTACCTAACTTGGGACTCGAGCCATGTGCGTCGGAGATATTACTCGAGTCTATTCAGACTCAGCAACCCGATCCTCCTAATACTGTCCGGAGGTAACCTGGTATTAGAGACCCATTTTTCGGATGCACCTATTTATCGAGACACACATATGAAGTTCAATAACGCGCCCCAGATAAACCCATTTGTCTTGACAGATACCTTAGATGAGAATGTGCTCCTTCTATTCATTTTTCTGAACCAGTGCAGTTGTCTGATATTGGTGTTAGCTCTATTTGGTCTTATGGACCCCACAACTATTTCGGCTATTGGTGTATGACTTTGGAAGGTGAAGATCCTTTTTGAGGTATTTGATGTCTGGCTGAAGACTTTAAACTTAGCACTTCTTGGGAGGTATCCCTTGCTCATGCAACACGGTAATATTTTTCCTCATTATCTTCTAGTGGTAACGGTTTCTCCTTGTTCATGTTTTTAATTTCATCTTTAGAACATTGAGGACAATGTTAGATTTAAGTTTGGGGGTATGGGAGAAACTTTTTAGTTGCAATAAATAAAACTCCAGAGCCTAAAAATTTATGTTTATTAAGGATGGCACTAACCAATCTAAGTGGATGGAAGCATCTTGGTTATAGGAGTTGAGGAACCAATCTGATTAGATGGAAACATCTAAAGAGTCTATTCATAAAAGCACAAACTCGTGTGTTAGAATTAAAAAAACATGGTAGTTTCGCCATATCCCGTGATGGAAACATCGAAAGAATCCTGATCACTTTTTTTTTTTACCATTGCTAGGGTGAAATAGAGTGATTGAGATACCACAAAAAAAAAAAATTGAGACCAGACCATCAGACCAACCAGAATAAATTCAATAAAGTCGACCACTGGAGCCCTTGTATATGCCAGTTGTGTTGACCTAGAGTTAGGATTATCGACCACTGGTCCCCTTGTATATGCCAGTTGGGTTGATATTAGTCAGACCAGTATCTCAGTCCATTATGATAGGTTCACCTTAGTTAATATCAAAATCATCTTCTCTACATCCATCTTCTTAATCTTTCCATGTGATTGGTTGACTCCGGTTTATGATGTCTAGAAACTATCTCGAGTAGAGCTCACACTTATATATGAATTTTAGTATGCTTGAGTGCAAACTCGTGTACAACAATTGGAATTTCGCATCAGGGTACTTCCTCCTGTAGTCAATAAGTATGCCAACCAAGGAGATTCTTTAGTGCCTTCCAAGGATCTGCGTATATAGCTAGGGTCTGGAGTAAAGGTTTTGTGGGTACACCTCTGGTAAACCCTCCGGAGACATCACTCCGCCGCTAGGGCCACCTAGCGGTTTAACGGCTTGCTGCACGTGCTAAGTGTAGTCATTTTATTTTCTAAAATAAATTTGCTCGAGGACTAGCAAATAATAAGTTTGGGGGTATTTGATAGACACATTTTTGTGTCTAATTTTATCTCAATACTATATATTGTTAGTGCTTGATTTTGTACTTATTATGGTGTTTTTATGTTTGTGTAGGTGTTTTTGGAGAAATACACTTGTGTGGAAAAAGTTGCTAAAAAGGTGCTATTTGGACCCCCGGAGAAAAGTACTAAAGGCACCCCCACTTTGGATAAGGGGCACCTCAGTTGGGCACCTGCTATTCGCACCCCCGGTTTGGTTAGGGGGACACCTTCTTCTCCTTTTCAAAAATCAGTTTTGGCGGGAAAACTTAGTTCTCACCTGCAGAATTTTCGTTCGAGATTTGAAGGCATTTTCATGAGATTCAATTGTTGATTTTTGTTGGGTCGGCTCAATACAACTAAACAGGGATGGTATGGGATTTGGAATCAGTTAAATATGGCTGGATAATCCATTCGGAGCAAGACATGGGAGAACGTATGTAGTTGATATGATCACGGGATAACAACGAGTTTGGACGTGTATTGCACGCGTTTGGTTGATGCAGATACGTGAAGGAGTTAAACAAGGATACTGTCACGTAATTAACTATTTCATATTCGTGCCAGAGACAAAAAAAGGAAAGAAAAATATCCCGAGTTAATGCCGAGTAATGGAGAAGATTTTGAAGTAATGAGATGTTATTCTTTGACCTGTTGAGTATAAATAAGAGTATGGAGTAATAGAGAAGGAGGATGGGAGTTAGGGAGAGGTACAAAGCATCAACAGATCGAGAAAATCAAGTTACAGAATTATTTTCTGCTGCTGCTGCACCAAGAACACGAAGAACATAAAACGCACACCAGACAGTCATGCATGCTACAGTGTAAACGACTGCCAAGCGTGGGTCGCAGAGCTACAGAAACAGCAACAGTTCATCATTATCGTTCTCTGTAACAGCTAGTTTGTAACAAATATAAGTGTTACAAACCTGGTTTTTATTTTTTTTTCTCCCTTTTTATCATTTGTAAACACTTTTGAGCAATGAAATCAACTTTTGAGTGTGTTTCCATGATGAAGAGCTAAACCCAATCCTTGTGGCGATGGAGGAAGCCGTTGTTTCGGTAAAGTGATACATTTCTACTTTTAATTAATTATAACAACTCTATTATGATTTTTGCACTGAACTAAAATTTGATTATATGATTTTGATTAGTTAGGTGTATTTTCTCTTGATAGAATATGCTTGCTTTAGTGTTTTGATATTCTATGCTTGGATTAACATCTATTCTTTTGAAAATCTACATGTCTAGGCAATACTATTAGAATCAATTTGAATGTTGAGTTGCATAATTATTGTTTTATTAAATCACTAATATCGACCAATGGTGGAATCCTAGCCCCAACCTCTCCATAATTTCCCAACAACTTTTTAATTGAGCTTGTAATTTTTATTTACAAAAATTAAGTCTAAAAAATCTGCTTTCACAAGTCTTGAACGTACCTTTCTTACTACAACATCATTGAAAATAACCATCAATAGGTCATCTAATAGTGGGACGGAGGGAGTATAGAATAGCATATGGGAAATTAAGTTTCCACTTATAACCAGTTGAGCATCTACACGCGCCGTCATCATCAATGATTCACGTATTGAGTTGGTGATGCTGGAACTTGGTATATATTGCTTTCCTCATCCAACCAACTACATGTAAACAAAAACTATTAAGCATTGGAAAAACCATGTATTGTGTATCAAAAATCGTGACTAATAAGACAAACATAAAATAAATTAAAGAAAGTCATAAGAGTAAAGCTTGTTTATATGGCTGATTGTTTTATTGCTTCCAAACAATTTCCAAGCTTTCGGTGGAGAGGCTTCTTTGCTTTCTTCGTTTGTTAAAGACAATCGTCCGACTACATATACTTGCCCAGTGCAGAGCGTGTTGATAACGTCATAAGAAATAGAGAAAGGGAAGAAGAAGAAGGGAGAAATTATATTCATGTGTACAATAGACAAACATTAGAGCCTCTATTTATAGGATAGATACAAGGGCATCTCAGTAATAAACGAGATTTATCCTAGATATTTTTAACATAATTACACGTTTATAACACTTATTTTATTATTTTTCCTAATCTCATGAAAACTCCTTCATTCGATCAAACTCCCTCGTTCGAGCAAAACTCTCAGTTTCTCCATATTTCCTTCACACGATGAAAAATAATTAAAAAAATAGGGAAAGGTGTCACGGGACCAGGCCTACTAGCCGGCCGGCCGACCATGCCCTAGCCGTGGCCGGTCCCGCACCTTATTATCCTTTATTTTTTTTTTTAAAATACTCAAATTATCTTTATTTTTATTTTAATATTATTGGATAACGATTATTACATTAACTAGTTGGAAGCCTAACAAGCTAAGCTCCAACAACATACTACTACATTAATTAAACATGTTGCTGAGTTAGCCTACCAGCGAGCTTCATGGGTAACCTAGCCAAGGGAGCCGAAGCGGATGGGGGGCTGAGATTGTGTTACAAAGGGGGCAAACTAACTCTACTATGTTAATTCTTGCATATTATTCCTTTATATTATTATTATTATTATATTAGAGAAGCAAAACCAAATTCATAATTACACAGGGTGTGTAGGAAGCCTAGCGACAAGCTGGGCTCCCACTCCCTTTTGAATAATAATACCTAATCGATGAAAAAGAGAACCGCCAATTTTATGATTAACATCGTATCTAACAAGGAAATTTCTCAGACGCTTTAAAAATAAAATAGTATCTTCACCCAGTTCGCCAAGGGTAGTAAAGGCTAACACTTGGAATCCATAGCCATGGGTAGTACATTGCTCTAGGTACTTGTGCATCTTCCTAGTTACAACAAATGAGATAGCATGACCTGGAGTATACGTGCGAGTTCTAGCACTGGTGAAAGGAGAGACCCCTGTAACATCAAAACAAACATCTTTACCATCCTCCCAGTTGCGAACAAGGATATCTGCTGGCTTTGAAGTATTTGCATTGTTGGAGAGAAATCCCAACGAAACCTCCTTCCTGGCGGCAATGCCGGCCTTGTAGCACATGTCAGCCAAGGCATCACGAGCCATATCGTGTCTAAATTTGGGTCCTACCTCGCCGGCACAGTGGATTGCGTGGTCGTCGTATATGTCCATGGGCCTTGTGCATATAGAACACGAGCTTCCGGCTTCAAAGAAAGGTATGCCCAAACGATATTGGAGCACGGCGCTAAATTGTCTCGGTCCAACAGTTTGGTTTAAACCGGCAATGGGGATGGCCTTCAAAAAATCCATTGCATGCTTATCCCTATTAAGTTGCCATAAAGTAGACACTCTATCATTTAACTCAAAGCAAGAGGGTAAAGTATCCTTAACCATATCAAAGTAGATTGTTGCCAGAGACTTCATGAAATGGGGGGGGCAGCGTCATTGATATCGTAGTTGGAAACTATGATATTGCATGCTTGTGTGAACGTCTGGAGAGCATGTTGTGTGAACGTCATTGATATTATTATTATTATTATTATTATTATTTCTTTCTTCTCATGAAACTCCTTCGTTTGAGCAAAAACCCTGATTTTTCAATATTTCACCAATATTGCTCAAACTAGCAAAAAACCAAAAGTCAAATAGTCACATGACCGACTAGGCTTCTCACGCAAATATTAAAATATTATTATTTAAATATTATTAAAATATTGGCCACACGAGCAATGTCCTACTTGCTCGTTCAAGCAAAATTGAGAGTTTCAGTCAAGATCAAACTCTTCTGAAAATCCAAAATATTGCTCAAACGCGCACCAGAAAATATCAAAATTCTCAGAATTGAGACACGAGAAACATGGTGACACGGGCATGGTACTTTGAAAGACCAAGGTCGGCCCTTTGGCTTGCAAGGAGCCGGTCCCACGCTTCTTCATAATTAGACCTAATTTGTTCATATTGGTTTCAAACTCTTTCAAAACAACTTGGAATTTCATCAAACGACCGTCAGTTGTTCCCACGACCACCAGGACCGGTTTTCATATCTCTTGGTCGGTCCCTCATGTCTCCATAATTAGGTTTTATTGCCTAATGCTTAGACGAGCACTATTTCAATAGATGATTAAACCAACATTTAATCATCCTTTCACCAACTGGTCTTCAAAGGACTTTGGTGCATGCTCATTTGAGCACCTGGGTGCTACATGGTCCGCCCATCATCCCATGTAGCCGGTCCCTCTCTCACTCAATGATTGATTTTCAGTAACTCATCAATTGATCAGCAATTGATCAAAATTAGGGTTTCGAACCAAATGCTCTGCAAAGCATAACTGGTTCAAACACCAATATTTTTATGTTGATCCAGCAATCAACATTTTAATTAATTATATTTGGTCCAGCTACCAATATTTTAAATTAATATTTTAATTGGTCGTGCTACCAATAATTCATGAAACAAGCAATATTTGCTCAATCGAGCAATATTTGCTTAGGCTAGGAATATTGGTTCAACTATCAATATTTAATTATTTACGTGAGCAATACTTGCTCACACGAGTAATATTTGCTCAAATTAGCAATATTGATTCAACTATCAATATTCAGTAATTCATTAAATGAGCAATATTCGCTCAGACGAGCAATATTTGCTCAGATTATCAATATTCATCATGTTGATTCAACTATCAACATTCATTCGAGAATTATACATCTGTCTCAATAGACATGCTCAATCCATGAATCATAGAGTATTCGTCAATCATTCTCGACTCAACAATATTGAGACTCATCGTCTAATCAAGTCAACAACTGACTAAATACACGTCTGCCTTGCAGACTCCACATTCATGAGACATCTATCACGTCACATGAGGGGATATTAACTAGGGTTTTTGTTTGGTGGCCTATGACACGTGTGTTCATCCACAATGAGATATGTGAGTAAGTCGTGCAAGCGGTTGAGGAAGTTAGCAAAGTAGTGGGTGGACGATCAACCCAGTCTCCGCACGACATGGAACTGGTCTTTCACTCAAACAAGCGTCGCACTTACTGGAGATCAATGTGTCCACGTTCTAGTAATATAAATAAGTTCTCTGAATTCATGATTGACAGAACAACACAGATACGGGAATTATCACAACAATTCTCATATGAACAATCACTCTCAACAGAGCAGAATTCAAACTTATGTGAACCCAGAAGATCATCAATTTGCAGAAACCCACAACACATTTACAATCCCTTTGATCATCATTGATATCACACATACTTCTCAGCTTTCCTCCTACAGACCGACCCATCCTCTCTTGTGACCAAATAGACTCTGGAACGGCCATTGTTAGGGCTGTCAATGGGTACCCATTTACCTGGAACCGGATCGGACCCGTCTTATTCGGGTCCGGTTCTGGGTCCTTATATGGTACCTATTAACAATTTTAGGACCCGTCGGGTAGACCCGATAAGGACCCAATGTATAGAATCTTTTTAAAAAAATTGCGTCTCCTAATAATTTCATGTAATTCCATCTACATAATATACTGTATACCGTTATGATTGTCCCGATTTCTCAAAGGGAAGGATCAGTTCGATAGGTGATAGCATTATAATAATTTCAATCAGTTCAAGGGGATCAGTTCAAGAGGTGATATCATTGATGGTCTCAATTATGAGGAAACCTAAAAAATCTTCCATGTATAATTGTTGAGGAATCAGTTCAAGCAGTAACTAATAATTTATTTAATCGTATATTTCAATAATAAGTTGTTAGTTGTTACTAGGCTAGATCTTTTAGCCAATTTCTTTCTGTCTATAGGTGGCGGAGATAAGGGACTAATCCAATGTTTACAAATGACGAAAATTTGTTGGCAACTCATGTGAATCTTAGATTCTGTTATTTCTAACAATAGTTAATTCTTAGCATAGTATGTTAATTCTTAGCATAGTATCAAAGATACAGAGAATATAAAGCTTTTTAGATTTGAATATGTGAATGCCATCGATAGTTAATACTAATATAGTAATATTTTTGAGTTGCAGCCCATTGATGACGACAATGATTTTAAGCTTGGTAAAGGGGCGGCATGAATTGGTAGAGGGGCGGCAAGTGTGATAGCAATGTCCCTCTTATTGGTTAGGGGGTGTCCTATAGGGATGTATATTGACTAGATTACCCTTTCACCTTAAATCAACCAAAATCAAATCAATTTTTTTAACCTAATGAATCAAAAAAAAATCAAATCAGCTTTTTTTTCATCTTCTTCTTCATCTTCTCTTCTCCTCCATCAATCCTAACCTCCATTAAAACCGAAAATTTCATCGTCTTCGATTAATCGGCGATTTGAAAAATGTTTGGAAAAACCCAGTTAGGGTTTAGTTTATCGTGTTGAATTTAAGTTAATTTTGTATCAAAAATTAGGGTTTTGTATGAAAATTGAAATTGAAATTTCTGGGTTATGCGAGTTACGGTTGGTAATAACTCAATTACCAACCCGTACTGTATTGGTTGAAGAACATACGGTTGCTAACAACCCAAATACGAACCGTACCTTAAAAAAATTGAGAATTAGGTTTAGGTACAAGAAACCTTAGTTACCAACCGCACCTAGGTTCGGTTGGTAACTTAATGAAAGTTACCAACCGTATATCATCCGAATGTTAAGAATTTTTGAAGTAGTGATGTACTTGTTCAAACTATAGATGACTTACCAACCGTAGTTTAGTTACTGTTGGTTTCGATTCCTTTTTATGAACCGTAATTAGTTACGGTTCGTATCCAAGATTTTCTTAGCAACCTGTAATCGGTATTACGATTGGGTTTTTCCCAAATTGATTTTGGTAACTAAGTATGTTCTTCAAAATTTTAAAAATTTGATCTTTTTTTACATACTTTAGATAATTTTTTGATCAACACAAAGCTAATGGGAACTAATTTTGATCACTCACCTCTAATTTGCCACTTGAATCACTCATTTTGTTGATTCAAAATCTAAATTTCACAAATATCACATAATTTTTATTTTTTTTATAACTCTAAAAATCTAATTTCCCATTGCAACCACATCTAAAATAAACGCGCAATGAATATTTCCAACCGTATGTTCTTGGGCTCAAAATTTTAAAAATTTGATCTTTTTAATTCATACTTTAGATAATTTTGATCAACAAAAAGCTAATGGGAACTAATTTTGAAATCACTTTTAAAATCACTCTAATTTGCCACTTGAATCACTCATTTTGGTTGAGTGAATCAAAATCTAGGGTTTCACAAATATCACATAATTTTTTTTTCGCGGATTTTTTTTGGTAAATATAACTCTAAAAATCTAATTTTAGGAATCACCATACAACATGTTACTTATAATAAAAAAGTGAAATGTATCAAGTTCCCTACACCAACTGATTATCAAACGCTGCCAAGGGAAGAATATATTATCAAAATGAAGTAAAGTAACAAGAGGAACAAATAAACAAGCGAAAGAACATATCAAAATACCGCAAAAGATGATGAGGGCAACTAAGAAGAAGAAGAATTCAGAGTTTACATGATAAGAGCAAAGGAAGGAAAAGGCATACCTGGCGTAGATCTCGGAGAAGAAGATGATCTTGCGAAGGACCAACTATATGGGAGAACCGAAGGCCAGTTACGTCATGGAATCAACTAAAGAAGTGAATATTGGAACTAAGGAAAAACCCAAGATGCTAAAGATTGGAACTAGCATGGAAGCAATGAAAAAGAACTGTCGATCTGTTGCGAGATTATAAAGACATCTTCGCATGGGATATGGATGAAAATGCAATATTCCACAACTAGTCGAATCAAAGAAAGGAATGAGAATATCATCTCTGGACTGGATACAAAGGTTACAACCAGATTCCCTCGCTTGAGGAAAGATCATATTTATAATTACGAGATGGCGTGCTTTAGTTGGAGGCAAATTAGGTGAAAAATGGGATGGACCATATCATCAAAGAAGTAGTTGGTACAGGGAATATAGATTGATGGATCCTAAGGAAGAGATGTGGGACAAAAGTTGATAGACTCATGAATAGGTTATACCTAAAGAAATATTACCCTAAAAATGAGAGAGGAAAAAGGAATCAAATGAAGTACTTCTTCGCAAGATATTTGCGGCATTCAGTAGAAATGCAAGATAAAATACGTCTCGCGACAAAGAATAACAAAAAAGTCATGAATGACTTAACAAAACAACAAGAGATAACGAATGATTAAATGAATGAATTGGCCGTACACCCTAGTTCGCGACTAATTTCTAACAAATTACAAAGAGAATTTAACTCTCTGCATCTAAGGATGGTTGAGGCTTATTTATCAGCTTCACATTCGCCATTGATGGATTTTCTTCAGAAATGTTTTCTTCACCTTTGTTCTCACTTGATTCTTTATTTTCATCTTTTTCTATCTTCATCAACGACTTCCTTATCGTGAGAGATCTTCGCCACTTTCATATTCATAATCACTATCCTGGAGCATTGGAACTTCATCATCACTTACTTCCAAAGGATCGGCGTGGATAGGATCAAGAGACTTGGAAAGCAAAATATTATTCACAAGAATTTCCGCTTTGGGAAATGCCTTCTGGCGATTCTTACTATCAATGTCCTTACAATAAGACATATAATCAAATCTTCGCTTCCGCACGGTCGCGAGAACGAGCAAGAGACGCGGAAGTAGTCCGTTTTCCTTACGAATTCTAGAATAATCATGGAGATAGTGGAGCCTTTCTCTCAGTCTTCATAACAAATACACAAGATCGTGAGAAAATTTCTTATCAACATTATTGGCATCTTCAGGGTAATAAAGCATTCATGGAATAAATACATAAATTAAGATAGTCAAATAATTTGACTACCTTCCTTTTGAGAAGTAAGATGTTGAATTAAAGTGCGAAATTATTCCCCAAGCGGTCCATGACATCATCAAATGAATCTCCCACTAAGCCTTTCAATCGAGATCGCAAATTCTTTTCATTAGAAACAAGTATGGAGTTTTCGCGAGGAGTAGAGTTGGTTTTCTAATTTGACACATTGTTCTTGGAATTGCTTCGCTTTACACTCAACGTTATTCTACCCTGAATAAGTTTATCTCTCTCGCATAATTTCTTCAAGTTGGCTTTTCATTATCAAACACTAATCACGATCTAGTGAGATACGGAAATTTTTGATTTTCAAGGTGGAGATTATTGCAATGATTCTCTATCCCCTCCAAATTTTCAGCAGTTAGAGGAATTTGTTCATAAAGAAGACAGAGTCGTCTTTGTCAAAGGAACCTCATGAGAAGAAGAGGTTTCATTTTGTTATAATAAGGGTTAATTGGTCAAAGTTTTCTTTCGCTCGTTCCTTCCAGAGAATATAAAGCTTTTTCCTTCATTTGAATATGAACGACGGCGTGAGGGAGTGCCATCGATAGTTTACTATATAAAGGGCTAATGACAATAAATGTTCTTGATCTTATATTTCCAATGGATTAATTAAGCAAAATTAGGGGTGTTGCTTGATTATCAAACACTAATCTTGATTATTAATAATAAGGGTTAATTGGTCATTTTCCATTTTTTTTTAATAAGCCCTTATTAGGTTGCCGCCCCTCTACCGATTCCTACAATGATTTTGTTCATGAGAAGATAAAGACTGTGGTTTAACTTTTCTGGAACTGTTATTTAGATTTGATGATCTTAATTGGCTAATTAAGGCCTATCTCAGTGACATTCTAACTTAATTTTTTTTTCATTCAACGAACAATCAGGAATTAAGCAAATATTTCTTGATACCCGTTAAATACCCGGACCCGATAATTACCCGCTGTTTTTATCGGGTCCGGTTCTGGGTCTATGAAGTTGGGAACCGGACCCGGATGCGTTAGGACCCGGAACCGGCTAAAATAATAGGGTCCGGTTCTGGGTCATATGGTACCCGGGAGGACCCGGAACCATTGACAGCCCTAGCCATTGTCTTGGTTTAGGCCGGAGTCCTACAGATTGATCTCTCGAACTCAAAGCACTCCTGTGCAGTGCATCTGTTTGCAAAAAGGTTAAAGCAATTTTCTTGGTTGAGGAGTCCCGTCCGCACGGTCGTCTCTTCACTTTCCTAAAAAAAACAACAAATCGTTTTGCCCCATCAACAGTCTTTCAAGTCGTAACTTAATTATGTTTCTCAGAGGAAACTTAATTTTTTAGAGGACGACTACTCTACAACTAGGACATAGAAGTACCGGGATTGAGTTTTTAGTATGCATGGATTCCTTTAATATAATGATGGAAAACCTTAGTAGATTTCCATCAAAGATAAGTTCATGAACTATTGCCTCGTATAGAACTATTAAGTAAGTGAAACTTCCCTATATAGATTCTGCATAAAACCATGTGAGAAGTTTGCTTTGAATTATAAAGAAGATGTGTGCAACCAGCGTGCACCATATGGTTTTCCAGAGACCCATGATTAAGTAGTTCTGAAACCAACAAGATTAATTTGTCACAATACCAAATCATTTTGTGAACTAAAAAGTCACCTCGTAACTTTTGAAGTTTTTATATTGACAAGTTCGCGAACTGCACAAAACAGTTTATGTACTTGAAAATAAAAAGTGTGCATTGTAAATAAAAAATCAACTAGTTCGCCAACTGACTAATAAGTTAGTGTATGCTGGATTAAATAATGTCCAGTAGTTTCTCAAAATCGACTAGTTCGGAAACTGACCAGTTCAGTTCATGTACACGAGTTAATTAAGAAATTTAAAATCAAGTATTTATATTAACAAGTTCAATTTCATGAACTTCTGAAACAGTTTGTGAATTTTAAGAACTAACTTGACTACTCCTTATAGCTTGCATCCTTCTTTGCAATGCTCATCATAATACTAAGGTCATATGACATATCTCAGTAGATAGAATGGTAGATAATATGAGTAAATAGGATAATCAGTCTTCATATACCTTTGTTGATAAAGTTTCCGCCGTCGTTGTCTTTAATCTTCAATTGTTCAAGGGGATTGGTGATTTCTGATACTCAACTTCATCCTGTAATCCTAGTCCGAGACTGACTTTACAAGACTATTAATCAAGACTTATTTTTGATCAACTAAAATTGATAAAAAAAACTTGACATACCAAAACTTGTGAGTTTGACCGAGCGATGCTCTAATAGGGTACCTCTCTTTGGGAACACTCCACGTTTCGGTTCAGCCTATCAGGCTTGACCAATTATTTTGATGAACCGACATGCGTTAAGCAAGGGATCTAAAACTAAGCTAACCGTCCAAAAGGTAAAAGTATACAAAATTGAAATTTTAACTTTTTTCTCGAGATGAAAGCTTGAAAGTGTCATCGGAGATTCTTTTTAATAAGAAGAGAGAAAGCCATCAGAGAAAAAAGAAATATTTTTTAATTATATCAAAAAAACTTATAATTAGAGACATCCTGAGATTCAAACTTGTGGCATCAAAATGAGAATTAATTCCTGGCTGCTAATACGTTATAAGTGTTTTTTCCATTTTTATTCAGGTTGGTAACGTTGGTTTTTTCTTTTTTTCTTTTCCCTATAGTTTAACAAGGAATTGTACTAATAATTTATTGCCTCCTAATTAAGGTATTATTTTCCCTTTCTCAATATTAGGTCTAATGTGCCTCCTAATTAAGGTCTTATTTGCCTTTGATGTAATTAATCTTACTTATTAGCATATTTTACTCATGATTGTGACTGCTTCATCATACAAATAAATCTTGCAAAATATGAATGGTATTTTTATTCATACTTCTTCGTAATATTCGTTACATTATTACTATCCACTCTAGCTTCAAGGATATTACTTCTTGATGAATATGTGATTCCATGGACGAGGAAACTTCGTGCCTACGTGGCCTACCAACTCGTATACACCATTTCCCACTGTTCGCTTGACAATGTAAGGTCCTTCCCAAGTCGGCTCTAGCTTTCCTCTTGGTCCTTCTTAGTATGGTGGTATTTCTCACAGCACCAATTCGCCAGGTTGAAACTCGCGTATTTTCACGCGTTTGCCATATTCTCTTGACAGCCTTTACTGATAATTTTCCATGTGATGTAATGCAATTTCTCGATTTTCTTCTAAGTCATCCAGCTTCGGGAGGATTAAATCTGTCATTAAATTCTTTTCCCATGCTTCTCGCTTCGTTGTCGTTATCATTATTTCTGTTGGGAGAATTGCCTTTGTCCCGTAAGTCAAGAAAAGGAGTTGCTCTGTTGCTTCCCGACAAGTTGTTCGATATGCCCATAAAAAATGATGTAAATGCTCACACAAACCTTTCTGACCCCCCTCTAATATTTTATTTAAATTATCAGCGATGGTCTTGTTTGTCGCCTCCGCCTGACCATTAATCTGTGAATAGATTGGAGTTCACTTGCCACACTGAATTTTGAATACATTGTGGAGCATATCGATGTTTTCTCCTTCAAACTGTTTGCCATTATCCGACACGATTTCTTCTGGGATACCGACAAATAATATGTTCAAAAATAAAGACAAACACATCTTGATCTCGAATGTGCTTTAGTGCCTTAGCCTGCACCCATTTAGTGAAATAATTTATGGCGACAATCAAATACTTGCGCTGCTTTGTCCCTGGGACTAAAGGTCCAACGATATCTATTCCCCATTTCGCAAAGGGCCATGGACGTAGCACTGAATTCAAACTCGTGGCTGGAGCATGTATCTTTTTCCCGAAACGTTGGCATGCTTCTCACCATTGAGAGATTTCATTTGCATTATAATGTATGTAGGGCCAAAAGTAACCTTGAGCATTTGTTTTGTGATCTTATGACCTTGTACCACTGTGATTTCCAGCGTCTCCCTAATGTATCGCCTTCGTTATTCAATACCCTGTTCACGAGATAAAAATCGCAACAAGGGTCCGAGGAATGATCGTTTGTATAAGACCACATCTCGCACCTTGTAATTCGTAGCCTTGCTCTTGATTTATTGGCTAAGAGTCTATATCTGGGCAATTCTTACTCCATCAATAGATAGGGATTCTCCAATCAGGTGTCTCATCCTCTTCCATACCTTCGTGGGTTTCCAAAGCCATTGTTTCCATAGATTGAGTTACTTCTTCGATGGATGGTCGCTTTAACCATTCTATTTTAACGAATCTTGTTTGTGGATATGACATCATCGACGAGATGAAACCTAACACATCGGCATAGCGGTTGTCTTTTCTATAAACGTGTCTCCAAATGATGCTCGGAATTTGTTACGAATATTCCTTGACGAGCTTAAGATACTTTTGTAACGAAGGATCATAAGTATGGTATTGTTGTTGTATCTGGCGAGTGACTAATTGCGAATCACTTGTCAATCTTATATCATCAAGCTTCATTTCTATTGCCAATCGTAAATTATGGATCACTGCTTCATACTCGGTTTCATTATTGGTGGATGGGAATTCCAACCCGAGTGTGTGGACCACCCTTGCTCCTCCTGGCGAAGTGAAAACAATGCCTATCCCCCTATCCTTACTATTCGTGGATCCATCAACAAATATCTCCCATCCTCAGGTATTGCTTTCCTTAAGCAAGTCTTGTGGATCTGTGCGCTCATCTTCCATACTCATCATTTCCTTCACATCTCTATCTTCTTCCAATGGGAACTCGACCAAAAAGTCAGCTATCACTTGGGATTTTGGCGAGGATAAAATTCCATAATCTAGTCTGAATTCCATTTTGAACCCTGCCTGCTCTCTGCGAGCTTTTCAACACTAATTCAATCGGTGTGTGAGTCGTGACCTTGATTTTGTGAGTCTGGAAGTCTGTACGTAATTCCTTATTTGCATAAACCAACGCCAATATCAACTATTAAATCTTCATGTAATTCCTTTCGACATAATTAAGAGTCTTGCTGATGTAATATATGGGTTTTTCAATTTCCTCGTCAGATCGAAGTAATACTGCACTAATTGCATTAGATGTTGCAGCAAGATATAGTAAGAGGACTTCGCCTGATTCCGGTCTTTGGAGGATGGATTGATTGGCTAGATAATATTTAATACTTTGTAAAGGTTGTTCGCATTCGTCAATCAACGAGAACTTGTTCCCCGTTTTCAAGATGTCAAAGAAATGCTTGCATTTATCAGATGATCTGGAAATGGATCTTCCTAGGGCTGCAAGCTGCCCATTGAGCTTCTGTACATCTTTTATAGTTGCTAGCGAGGGCATATCCCGAAATGCTTGCACCTTCACTGGATATACCTCGATCTCATTCTCCGAGACTATGTATCCAAAGAATTTCCCAAAAGTGACCCCAAAGATACACTTCGCTGGGATAATCTTCATCCGATACTTCCTCTACATGGTCTCTGGATTTCTTGTTTTTTACGAGCATATCATCAACATAAACCTCCAGCATGGTGTGCACCTATTTCGCAAATAGCTTCTCCACCATTCGTTGATAAGTTGCCTTAGCGTTTTTCAACCAAAATAGCATTCGCGTGTAACAGTATAATCCTCGCGGGGTGAAGAAAGCAGTATGCTCCTGGTCTTCTTATGCCAACATTATTTGATTATGCCCAGAGTATTCATACATTAGAGAGAGTGTCTCATAACCTATGGTAGATTCCACCATTTGTGGTATGTCTGGCAAGGGGAAACTATCCTTTGGATAAGCCTTATTCAAATCACCAAAATCAATGCAAATTCGTATGCCCTTATTTTCTTCAGAATTATCACCATGTTGACAATCCACTTCAGATACTTCGAAGGTCTTATAATTCCTGATTCACATATCTTCTTGAGCTCAGATTCTATTGCTTCGTGATATATAGTCGCTACTTTCCTGATTCGCTGCTTAAATGGATTTGCCATTGGACTAATTTCAAGCCCATGACATGCTATATCTGGATGTATGCCTGACATATTATCCATTTTCCAAGCAAACACATCAAGATATTCTCGTAGCAATTGTTCCAACCTCTTCTCTTCGTTCACCTCTAGCTTGGTGTGTATCTTGACTATCTTTGGATCTTCTTCAGTTCCCAAGTTTATGTCATTGGTGGGATATACTGCAGCAAAGTTCATCACTGAATCTCCGAGAGGGGTTGGTTCCTTTAATTGTTATAAAGGAGCATTTTCATCATCTGGAATTTTGCTTGGGATGCCCTTTCCTTCTAATGCTTTAATTTCATAAACCTTAAACTCTTTATCTTTCTTGTTTTACTTAATTTGCTTCTTCTGCTCATTTTTCTTTTCTGCTCGACCTTCATATAAACGAACATTCACCTCGTTGTAGAATTTTGCTCCGGAAGGATCTCCTTTTACCTCGGCAATACTGTCTGGCATAGGCAAGCGAATGCATTGGTGAAAAGTAGATGCTACCCTTTTGACACTGTGGACCCATTGTCTTCCAATGAGAGCACTATAAGGAGATTTCATATCTACAACACAAAAGGTGACATAAGTGTCCATTTTCCTGACTGGTATGACCAAGATAATTTCTCCTTTAGGTTTCAACTCAACACCGTTGAATCCATATATATTATAAGTGTAATGGATGAACATCGAATCAGGCAATTTCATTCGCTTGTATATCTCGTAAAACAATATATCAACTAAACTTCCAGTATCAATGGGTATTATTAGAGCACTGCTCGGTCGAACTCGCAAGCGTTGCTATCTCACGCTTGTTTGTCAATGTTGGTGATCAAAACTATAAGTCTTGATTTCTAGTCTACGTATAGATGTCTCGGACTAGGATAGATTATGTAGTTGAGCATTAGACTTCACGACGTTCATCATTTGAAGACGAAGAACTACTAAGGAGAGCTTGTGGAACTTCATCAACAAAAGGTATGTGGAGACTGAAACTCATGTATCACTTGGAAAGTCTATTTCTACACTATCTCCTATATTAAGACATAAGTCGTAGTGTTATATAGTTTCTACTATGCACATTTGATATTTTGAGTTGAGTTTAACTCGCTTACATATTTCTCGAAATATGTGTTGGTAAGCTTTCGCTTCAACCAAGTTCATCTTATATTCTTGACGAAAGTCAAAAGATGATCATGTGAAAATCGCCGAGTAACATCTTACATGGTTTGTGTGATACAATCATTTGGTGTAGACTTGGAATATTTCGTTATGATTATTTCAATAAATTGAAAATTGCTTTGATGCTAATAGTGTGTGAAAATGGCTATTGTCATCCTATAAGAAAGTTTCAATGACTGAAATAGAGTTTAGAACACGTAACCAACATTGGATTATAAACATGTTATGCACTCTTGCATATATGTGATCCATGTCCGGGAACCATAGTATGCATACCCGTATACGTACATGTTGGTTTGAGAAGTCCAGGAACCTAAGTATACGTACCCGTACACATACTGGCGTAAGGTTTAGGTCTGGAAAATTCTACTGGGTTTGGAGGTGTGCGTACCCGTTCGCATACTGGAGAAAACCAAACTTGGTCCGGCTACTTAAGTATGTGTACGTGTTTGCATACTTGAGTGGTTAAAGTTCTAAAATCGGTTGGGACATGATCTAATACATTTATATTATAAGGAATGCATTCTTTGCAAACCGTGGCTATAATGTTCATGAATTGATTCGAGTGAATCAAACCAATTTTGCTTCAATTGTGTTCTTGTATACTTCTATGAGAATATAGCAATTGAACAACTATATAACTAGTTTCATTTGAGTCATTTGAACTAGTTGTGGTTAAGATGAATAAGGTTGATATGAGAGTGTTCATATAGCTAACCTCGGTTAACTATTGTTGAGCCAACATAGTGTACACGTTTAGGTACGGTTACTCAAACCTAAATGAAGGTACATTTGATTTGTGTATAACAAACTAAGTTCGATCTAAAGGTTGAAATATATTAGCTTGATTCTAATCAGGTTTTCATCTAACGGTGAATATTGAATGCTTTGTTACAAAGGTAACTTAGATTACAAACCCTGATTTGAAAACTATATAAAGGAGAACTCTAGCAACTGGGAAACCTAATCCCCACACCTCCTGTGTGATACTAGTTGCGTACTAGAGTCGATTCTCATTTAACCTTAGGTTTTTCATGAAACCCTGTAGGTTAACGACTTGAAGACTTCATTGGGACTGTGAAGCCAGACCCAACTATTTTCTCTGTAGTTGCGTGTTCTGATCTTACTTCTTCTATCTTGATTGAGTATTATCTTTGCTAAGATTTTCTTGAGATTTATCTCCGATAGGTAAGATTAAAAGTAGTCACAAACATCTTCGTCTCATCGTTTGTGATTCCACAATATCTTGTTTCGCTACCATACGATTAAGATTATTGTGAGGTGATTGATAATACTAGGCTATTCTTCGGGAATATAAGTCTGGTTTATCAATTGGTTCCTGTGCACCTAGATTTATCAAAAGACGGAACAAAACTCATAGGTATTTCTGTGGGAGACAGATTTATCTATTCCAATAGACTTTTCTGTGTGAGACAGATTTGTTTATCAAGTCTTCGACTTTGGGTCGTAGTAACTCTTGGTTGTGGGTGAGATCAGCTAAGGGAATCAAGTGCGTAGAATCTTGCTGGGGTTCAGAGACGTAAGGAGCGCAACTGTACCTTTATCAGTGTGAGATTGATTATGGCTCAGCTACATTCTAGTACGAAGTTCATTGGTAGTAGGCTAGTGTCTGTAGCGGCTTAATACAATGTGGTGTTCAAAGCTGGACTAGGTCCCGAGGTTTTTATACATTTGCGGTTTTCCTCGTTAACAAAATTCTGGTGTCTGTGTTATTTCTTTTCCGTATTATATTTTTTTATATAATAGAAATATCACAGGTTGTGCGTTAAGATCAATCAATTAGATAATCTAACCTTTGGTTGTTGATATAAATTGATTGACACCTGAACATTCGTATTTGGTACTGTTCAAGTTATTTCTCTTATTCAATCGGGCTCGCAAATTCCTATTTGCTGATTGCAGATTGAAATGAGAAATTGAGATATAAACTCTTTGATATACGTTTCTCTAGATTGAGTCTGACTGTCTAGTTGATTCTCTTGAAAGTATATTGGAGTTTGTATATTCAGATTGCCGAACGAAATATTGGATGTAGTTGTTAGACCCCCCGCTTTTTTCAATTGGTATCAGAGCAGGCAAACACGATAAACCTAATAAGTTTGTGTTTGACTGATCCTTAAAGTTTGTCCTTATGGGAAATTACTTTGGGAAACTTGTTCTGGGAATCTGTGACGCACGCCATTAGTCCTTAAAGATTGTTGAAAGCTTATTATCTACTAGATATCTGGTCTCCCTAGATAATATATCTTCGTCTAAGACATT
Source organism: Papaver armeniacum (assembly GCA_023531295.1). Taxonomy (NCBI): domain Eukaryota; kingdom Viridiplantae; phylum Streptophyta; class Magnoliopsida; order Ranunculales; family Papaveraceae; genus Papaver; species Papaver armeniacum. Next base: position 5,803 of record JAJJWW010017744.1, on the reverse strand, counting down.
GGAAATCCTAGATGATGAAAAACAGTCTAAAGGAAAAATCAAAAGTTCTTCTAAGAAAAATCGCTCGAGAAAACGAAGTCGAAGATCAAAGGTATGGAATCTCACTAGATTGCATCTTAATCTTTTTGAGGAATACTATCATGATGGATCTATTGACAAAGATCTATTTAAAGCTTTTGAAGGGGTTTTCAAATTCTTAGAAAAACTCAATTTGATTGAGGAAAAGAATTGTTCTGATAAAAGTTTTGTATATGTCAAATCATGCAAGCATAATGTACGAACTAAACATACTATCAACCCATATGAATTCAATAAACGGAATTCTTGTCGGTTTGGTGCAGGTTCTAAATGTCAGAAAACATTTCTCCCTAATCATAAGAAAAAAGAGTTAGAAAGCTCTATTAACCCCGATTATCATCATTATTATGATTATATCACTGGTACTGTTCACAAATATAAACCAAAACCCGTGCATGAGACCATCTCTACTCATACTGCCTCTTGGTAACAAGTTTGGCTCTACCCCATTTGTATATAACTTGAGATGGGGCAAGTAACGGTGTAATTTGTTTTGAACATTGGGTTAATTTGTTTTTAAAAACTTCTTGACTGATCCCTTTTTATCAGTCTGTTCACTCGAGGGTAAAAGTATGTGGACTTTCTATTATCTTTTTTTTCGCACTATGTTGTGTTCTCACAGGTTGCGATCCTTGGTATTGAACACTTAAGAAATCCTACATTTATCTTTTGTGGGTCGCGGTTCAGGAACGGGTCCAAGCCCATCTTTGGGTCTATAAAAGTAGTGGTACGCGTACCCTTCTTCTACCTCCCTTCTTGTCCACGTACGTGAACTTTTGTAGGGTTCATGTGTTTTCTCCATTAATCATCTTAGGGAATCATAAAGTGAAAAGGGTTTTCAAGGGACATATCAAGTAAGTCTTCTCTTCCTCTAATCTCTCTCAATTTCTAAATTTCTCGAGGAATTTCAAGGTTTCAAAAGAAGTTTCAAAAAACTTGGGTTCTTCATCTTCTTCTAGCATGAACTTACCTATAGATCAAAGTTCTATTAGGATTAGATTTGTCAATGATTCATGTGGCAAGGTTTTTAAAAGGATTTCATCTAAGGAAGATTTGGTATGTTCTGAAAAGTTTAATCTTGGGAACATCTTTGATGGTCTTGGTAAAGGTTTTGACACTCTTACAAGAATCTTCTATGCTAACATCTATGATGTTAATTCTGAGGACATGGAATTCAAGACCATGATAAATAGAGAAAGGATTCTTGTTAATAGAGAGTTGATTTCAAGGATTACTAAAATTTCCTTAGGGAGTTTTCGCCTTCCAAGACCTAGTCGTGAAAGACCATCTTATGAAACCATTTCTAATGGTCTTTGTGGTAGGAGTGTTGATTGGAATGAAGGAAAATTTCCTACCAACTATCTTAGTCTTACCTTGATGTCTTTTGGGAAACTTGGTATATCTAATCTTTGTCCCTCCACGGTTGAGAATTCTGTTGGAGTCGTGAGTTTGCAGAGTTAGTCTATTTCCTTGAGTTGGGAACTCAAAGTCTCGACATTTGTGGGTTTATTATTTATCAAATGTTGTCGATGACGTCTTCCAACAATAAGTTAAGCTATCCTTGCTTGATTGAGCGAATTTGTCGCACCTTCTCCATTGCTCCCATTGGCAACTCTATTGGAACTCCCAAGCTTGTTCGCCATTGTACTTTCAAACGTATGAAGGAGAATGCTTGCAAGAGACAAAGATGTGACACTCTTGTTGGCTCGTGTGATTCTTCCTACATGAACATGGAGGTAGTCAAACGGGATTTTTATGGACTTCCATAGACTTTTAATTTGAGTGACTTTCAGAGATTCTCTGAAAATCTAGAGACTTTCAGTGACTCTCTGAGAGTATTTTAGAGAGTCTTTATGACTTATGCAGACAAAAAAATGAGATTTGTAAAGTGTCTTTACGACTTGAGGAGACATAAGATGTATAATACTCCCTGGGAAATTCAATACCTCTGCTATTTTTTTATTATTATCCACTCTACAATACCATGAATACCAAATGGAAATGAAAAAAAAGTGGGAATTGAATAAATACCCCTACTTTTCAGGGGTCTTCACAAATACCCCTGAGGACTTCACAAATACCCTGAAAGGTATATTTTAAGATTTTAGGGTATAGTTTTTTGGCACATCTAAAATTATATTAAGTCAATTCAACCTCCGCAGGAGGTTGGGTTGACGTTTTCACGCGTCAAGACCATAATAGTTCATTTTTATTATCCAAAAAAGTACTAGTTCATTTTCATTATCCATTTAAAAAAAAAAAACTTAGGGGTATTTGTGAAGTCCTTAGGGGTATCTGTGAACACCCTGAAAAGGAGTGGTATTTAATTAATGTTCCCAGAAAATATTAAATAAAATAAAATATGTGTCCATTTTCAAAATAAAAATCTCATTATTATCCTTTGCCTAGATTCGCAAGTATAATTACGCCATGGACATAACTGTATAAGCTTCAATCTTTATATGTGAAGGCATATATAAGTTTCTCATTGCTGATGAATAAAATGCTTAGATTTTCATGAATTGTTAATCATGTAGTGTTTTATACATTGGGAACGATGTTTTGATTCCCCTTCTTCCTATTTAAGCACTGTGTTTTTTAGTCACATAGTTCAGAGGTGGTTATAAAGCCATCACAATATCACACGAAAGACAAATAAAAAAATGCAACAGGGTTACCTAGGCTAATGATGTTTACCAAAACTCTCCAAAAAAAATTTTCATTAGAAAATTCCCAAATTCTCAAGTCTCCCGAAATATCACCTCTTGGGGAGAGACTTTTACCATGCCTATTCTTCAAAAAAAGTCACTCCAAATCTCTGAAAAAAACAAATCCATGACTTTCAATTCTCTTTCGAATAACAGGAGTGTTTGAGTGACTCTTATGAAATTATAATCCAATAACAAGGAGTTTCGGAGAATTTAAATGACTTAAAAAAAGTCTCTAACCAATAACAACATACATTGAGAGACTCTCCAAAAATCTCAATGGAATAACAATAGATTTGGAAACTCCCTAGAAGTCATTTGAAATCTCATTTGACTAACCCCCTGGAAGCTTCTTCACCAAATTCACAAGGGTGTTTGTAAAATTGATGCCAAGGTAAAGTGTGTGCAAGAACAATTACTTGTGATTGCTAGTAAGTTTCCCGAAATCAAGGAGGACATGGATAAGGTTCGTGCCACATTTATGGTCTCCGATGATGAAGATGATGATTAGATTTTCGTGCTTTATCTATTTTTGTCTAGGAAACTTCTTATGAGAATTTATTATTGTGTTTTTAAGAAGGATAACTAGGGTTTGGAATAGCCATTATTGTGAGTACACATAGATATTGCCAACGATTTTGATCTTGCAATGTTTTTAGATTTATTTATTTAAATTCTAAAGTTGATTTGGAAGATGATTTTTGCAGTATTAATCTTTATGGTTTTATATATTGCAAATTGTTATGGGATATGTTGTTTGCGTCCGTGAACCTTGACTATCCTGTTAGAGCACTACTCGGTCGAACTCGCATGCATTGCTATCTCAAGCATGTTTGTCAATGTTAGTGATCAAAACTATAAGTCTTGATTTCTAGTCTACTTATAGATGTCTCGGACTAGGACATAGATTGTGTAGTTGAGCCTTAGACTTCACGGCGTTCATCATTTGAAGATGAAGAACTACTAAGGAGAGCTTGTGGAACTTCATCAACAAAAGGTATGTGGAGACTGAAACTCATCTATCACTTGGAAAGTCTATTTCTACTCTATCTCATATATTGAGACATAAGTCGTGTTACGATATAGTTTTCTATTATACACATTTGAGATTTTGAGCTGAGTTTAACTCGCTTACATATTTCTCGGAATATGTGTTGGCAAGCTTTCGCTTCGACCAAGTTCATCTTATATTCTTGATGCAAGTCAAAAAAATTTTTTTTCTGACACGAGACGCAAGTCAAAAGATGATCATATGAAAATTGCCGAGTAACATCTTACATGGTTTGTGTGATACAATCATTTGGTGTAGACTTGGAATGTTTCGTTATGATTATTTCAATAACTTGAAAATTGCTTTGATGCTAATAGTGTGTGAAAACGGCTATTGTCATCCTCTAAAAAAGTTTCAATGATTGAAATAAGAGTTTAGAACACTTCACCATTATTGGATATGACATGTTGTGTACTCTTGCACATATATAATCCATGTCCAGGAACCATAGTATGCGTACCCGTACGCGTACCTGTTGGCTTGAGAAATCCGGGAACCTAAGTTTGCGCACCCGTTCGCGTACTGGCGTAAGGTTCATGTCCGAATATTTCTGCTGGGATTGGATGTACGCGTACCCGTTTGCGTATTGGCGAAACCCAATCTTGGTCCGGGTATTTCAAGTATGCGTACACGTTTGCATACTTGAAGGTTAAAGTTCTAAAATCGGTTGTGTACACGAACTTAAACATTTATATAATAAGGAATGCAATCTTTGCAAACCGTGGCTATAATGTTCATGAATTGATTCGAGTGAATCAAACCGATTTTGCTTCAATTGTGTTCTTGTATACTTCTATGAGAATATAACAGTTGAACAACTCTTTAACTAGTTTCATTTGAGCCATTTAAACAAGTTATGGTTAATATGAATAAGGTTGATATGAGAGTGTTCATATAGATAACTTCGGTTAACTATTGTTGAGCCAACATGGTGTACATGTTTAGGCACGGTTACATAAACCTAAATGAGGGTACATTTCATTTGTTTGTAACAAGCTAAGTTCGATCTAACGGTTAAAAGATATTAGCTTGTTGAATCAGGTTTTTCATCTAACGGTGAATATTGAATACTTTGTTACCAAGGTAACTTAGATTGCAAACCCTGATTTGAAAACTATATAAAGGAGAACTCTAGCAACTGGGAAACCTAATCCCCACACTTTTGTGTGTTACTAGTTGCATAACTAGAGTCGATTCTCCTTTAACCTTAGGTTTCTCTCGAGACCCTTTAGGTTAACGACTTGAAGATTTCATTGGGATTGTGAAGCCAGACCCAAGTATTTTCTCTGTAGTTGCGTGTTCTTATCTTGCCCGATTCTATCTTCTGAGTATTATCTTTCTCTAAGATTTGCTCGAGATTTAATCTCCGATAGGCAAGATAAAAAGTAATCACAAACACCTTCGTCTCATCGTTTGTGATTCCACAATATCTAGTTTCGTTTCCATACGATTTAGATTACTGTGAGGTGATTGATAATACTAGGCTATTCTTCGGGAATATAAGACCGGTTCATCAATTGGTTCCTATTCACCTTGATTTATCAAAATACAGAACAATACTCATAGGTATTTATGTGGGAGACAGACTTATCTATTCCAATAGACTTTTTTGTATGAGACAGATTTGTTTATCAAGTCTTCGACTTTGGGTCGTAGCAACTCTTGGTTATGGGTGAGATCAGCTAAGGGAATCAAGTACGTAGTATCCTGCTGGGATCAGAGACGTAAGGAACGTAACTGTACCTTGAATCAATGTGAGATTGATTAGGGTTCAACTACAGTCCAGTACGAAGTTCATTGGTAGTAGGCTAGTGTCTGTAGCGGATTAATACAGTGTGGTTTCCAAAGCTGGACTAGGTCCCGGGGTTTTTATGCATTTACGGTTTTCCTGGTTAACAAAATTCTGGTGTCTGTGTTATTTCTTTTCCGCATTATATGTAGTTGCAGGAAATCCCACACTACACCC
>JAJJWW010017743.1:23170-182587 GCA_023531295.1 Papaver armeniacum | reverse complement strand
TCAATCGTGAGAAGATTTGAAGTGTTTTAATCTTGCTTTCATTCAAGATTTTCAAGATCTTGATATTTTCTTTGGTTTCTTGATTTCATTTCATCACAATCTCGCACCTTTTTCTTTGAATCGCGGTTTTGTTTTCTTCATCGTCCTCAATGGAGAATCCTACTTCAAACTCTTTTTCCAATTCCACTCAATCAATTAACTAATTTCGTTCATCTCAAATTGAAAGATGATATTTTCATCGCCTGGCGCAATATGATGAATCTTGTTATTGTCAAGTATAAACTCATGAGATTTCTTGATGGATCTCATGAATGTCCACCTCAATTCACAAATCTTCGCAATCAACAAAACGATATTGTTACACCGACTGGATGGATGAAGATTCCACATCATAATGTGGATTAACTCAACAATCTTAGACTCTGTCATTGCCTACTTCTCGAGATCTACTTCCTCTCATCAACTCTGGACTAGTATTGAAGATCAATTTGCTAGAGCTTCATCAACTCATTCTATTCAGCTTCGCACCAAACTACTCTCGCTAACTCAAAGTGATCGATCTATTCCATCTCTCATAAATGAAATTAAATCATTATCGATCAATTAGCTTTGACTAGCAATGAGAAATTATCTCTCTCGACAAAGAACTTGTAGTTATTACACTCAGCACTCAATTCGACTACATTCCATTTGCTACATCTATGAGACACAGGAATCCACCTATTACTAGCATTAAATTACATAACAATTGGTTGATTGAAGAGGAAGTAGTCAGTGAAAGACTCAAAGTTTCTAAAGAAACAACTGAAGCAAAAACTTTTGTAGCTAATAGAGGTTCCTATAGAGGTGGTTATTATCATAACAATAGAGGCAATTAAAGATGAAGAGGTTATTCTAGTAAAACTGGTGGCAGATTTCCTAATCTAGCAATATTCAGTAGAAATCCTTAAGGTAGAGATTATACTACAGCAGCTAAACCACCTCCATGTCAGATTTGTCCCTCTACTGAACATCTAGCTCCTAACTGCAATCAAGGGCTTAACTTCTCATATCAAGGCAGAAGTTGATGCGTGTCGTAAGTGCAACAAATTAATCAAGATATTTCCCACTAATTAAATAAATAATATAGCGGTAGTAAGGATCGTTCCCACAGAGCCGTAATTGATAGGTTATTTAGTTCAACAAATAAGATAAAACACAAAGGGGATTGTTTTAAAGTGAAATAAAAAGAATAACAAATAAAACAAAGAGATGATCAAGGAGTCCTTCGTGCTACCAAACGTTGACTCTCATAGCATACTTATCTATCTTTCGCGTAACCATTCATCACCAACCGTAGGATTGCATTGCACGCTTAGCTATCCCCAAAACTCCTCGTATCACCGGATAACAGTGCGCTTAGCCACCGGATTCTATCCAATCGAGCCGCCTTGAGGTACGCTTTTACAAGGTGTAACTCAACCGAACGCTTAGGCTTTGTGAATTTAGGTTTGATCCCAAGAAGCTAAACTCGCACGCTTTGGTTCACTTATCGGGTGTTGTCTTCACACATGATTGCTTCACGTAATCCTCCAAGCCAAGGTCTCACGTTCTCTACATGTGTAGGAGATGCACGACACCACTTGGACGCTCCAACTCTACTAGCAATAGAATAATCAATAGAATAATCCAATTGTACACTCCAACAATTTAAAATCAATCATGAACCCTAATTATAGAAAAGACAATCGATGAGATGATAAAACTTCAATAGATTTATATAACTAATAAAGCTTCACGTTAGAACATTGAATTCATCCTCAATCAATAGAAATTAGTTACACATGAGTTTACTAAAACCCATGAAAATATATGAAATATGAGGAGAAAATACGTTACATAAAATACCAAGGTTTCCCCAAGGGTAAACCCTAATTCCTTGCTCCTAGCTTCTTCTCTTCTTTTGATGTAGAACACCTCTTTTCTCTTTCAGAATTCTGCCGAACAAAGTTGTGTGTATGAACTCGGGTTGAGGAGCCGAGTTCTCGCTAGCTATTCGACCCTCTATTTATAGCTTTTGTAATCGAAATTTGAATCTGATAAACACCAACCATTCCTTATCCGATTCATACCCTAAAACATGTTAAAATCTATACCATTCATCTCATAAATCATGCGGTGAAAAGTCCTCTTGGTGGTCTGTTTTCAAGCTTTTGAAACTTCAAAACTTCTCTTTCTTAGTCTGCCAAGTCAATCGATAACAACCCAATCTTCCTAACCGCCACAACCTAATATCTCGTTTGGCTCCATCATCAAACCATGCACGGATATACATTCGTTTTGAGCTGATTTCTCTCCCAAGTCGCCGAGCATCCGCACCTCCATAAACTCCCCCTGTTTATCATTTGAAGACTCTATCCGGTCAGAATCCTCGGTGTTCTAATCAAACTAGGACTCTAAAGTCACAATCCCAGTCATTTGCTAACCACTGTAACCAATGGCGTGGCCATCTTGCTTCACCCGATATCGAGCCCAATACCACTCAACCTAAACTCGAACTCAACACTTCTTCCTCTTGAGTTATCTTCTCGCCTTCTCGGTCCACTAACATCTCGCTAACAATCACAGCCCATCATCGACTCCATTCTCTCTCGACTTCGACTAACCTTCATTGCTTCCATCATCTGGCAGCTTCATCCATTCGACCGAGATCATTTCATCAAGATCTTGCAACAGAAATTCCCGGCAAACTTCATCATTAAACTCTTTTCAATACCGCCACCATGACCGAGTATTACGCCATTCTCTGCTCAGGTTACCAACTCCAACTCGATCTCCTTGCTTTTTTATGCCATGCTCAAGTTACAGATTGATCATTCTTCTTCTCCGCTAACCCCGACTGATTTAAAACAGAAATCACCAAATGAGCAACAAATAACAAACCCAACTCAAACGATCACCGCCACCTTCAATGCTTTCTCCATTCTCATTAACCCATCAATGGTCGCTAACGCTACCAAAGCGTCCCTCTGTTCTTCTTCCTTCCGACCAAACTCCGTAACTCGCGACATCATGGCTGCAACATTCCGTCTCCATCTTCGGGGGCTCCCAATGACCATCATTCGATCTCCCATCTTCATCGGCCCAAAGAACTAACCTTTCATCGCCACGCTTTCATTACACCATCAACGCCAACCTTGCATAACAACATCGATACTACCTTTCATCAATGGTAGCAACCACTAAGCAGGTCCTCATCATGCATGACGATCACCAAGCAGCATCGGTTTATAATAGCCATCTCTTCCCCTAACTGGTCGTTGTTTGGAGGTGAAGAAGAAGATGGCAGCCTTGTGTAATTAGGCCAAGTGCCGATTAACATAATTTAATTCCACTTCCCCTAAGTAAAAGACCGTACTCTCTTTAGGTACCCTTTGAAACAGTTCACCCTTATCAGAATGACTGCCCCTTAACGTACAGTGGGGTGTCAATAGCACTTGTCCTGTAAAATGACCATTTTGCCCTTTATGATTCCGAGTTCTTGTTTTCTCATAACTTCTTCATACGAACTCGAGAATGACTCGTTTTTCGCCATTGTCTTCATCTTCTCGCCCTCTACACAATGAAAAGTAGAAATCTTGTATTTGAACGAGTTCCAATTGGTCTTGGGCCTTTCTCCACTTCTAGCTAGCTTCTTTTATCGCACAAATAAGTGCCAATTCTCTTCTTTGATGATTCACCTAATAAAACGCAAATAGAAAAACAAACATAATATACAATAATTCGCAAGAATATAAGCAATTACTAGCATGGATTCAATACTAAATATGTGCAAAATATGCACTTAACAGAAGTCCACCAGAAAATCTGAGTGTTATGCTAGCAGCTACTGATATTTTTGATACTTCATAAGAATGAATTACAGATAGTGGTGCAAATAATCACATTGCTTCTGCTAAAGATGATTTTCAGGAAATTACACCATATGATGGCTCAGAATTCATCCAAACTGCTAGTGGTGAAGGTATGTGCATTACTCATAAAGATAACTCTAGTAGAATTGTAATGATCATTCATTCAAACTCAATGATGTTCTTATTGTCCCCTCAATCCTCTCATAACCTTTTGTCCATACATAAATTTACTAAAGACAATAATTGCTCATTAACTCTTGATTCCAATGGATTTTGTGTGAACGATCTCAACTTCCTGGGAAGCTTCTTTTCCAAGGTCCACATAAAATGAACTTTATCCCATTTCATTCAAATCAAATCATCATGCTCTCACATCTACACTTCATGATCCACCTTTTACTTCACGTAAGATTTGGACATCCATCATTTCCCGACTCTTCAAAATTATGTCATAAACCGAAATTGTCCAATATCTCTAATAAACCCTTCTTTGTACCGAATGCAAATTATGCAGATGTCGGTTACCATTTCAACTTTCTAGTTCTATAGCTACTAAACCTTTATAGCTATTGCATATAGACCTTTGGGGTCCTTTGTCATGTAGCTTATACTTCGGTATTTTGTATTATGAAAATGTAGTGGATGATATTTACCAAATATTGTTGGCTTTTAACTCTTATTTCCAAAGTAGATTTCAAACATGCTTTCATTAATTTTGTCACCGAATAGAAAAATTATTGTCCCACCTCGATTGTAACTATTAGAATCGACAATGGTGGTGAGAGTTTTAACAAGTTTCTTCTCACTTCTGTGAATCACAAGGCATCAATCATGAACTTTCTTGTCCTCACACACCTGTAATAAAATGGTGTTGCTTTAAGTGAAGCATAAACACCTTCTAGGCATCACAAGAACTCTACTATATCAAGTCAAGCCATCAATTCTTTTTGGGTAGAAGCACTTCGTACAACAAACTATCTCATCAATAGACTTCCCACCAGAGCTATTTATTTTCAATCACCATTTGAAGTCCTATTTCATAAACAACCTGATTATAACTTTTTAAAATCCTTTGGATTTGCATGTTTTCCCTGGCTCAAACCATACACCTCAAACAAACTAGAACCAAGAAGTAAACATTGCATTTTTCTTGGTTATAGTCTAAATAAAAAGGATACAGGTGTTTTGATCATATCTCAGGTAATATTTACATCTCAAGACATGTTTCTTTTAATGAATCTTCATTTCTTACAAAACTCTTGTCTCCGAGACTCCAATTATGCCTCTTGCTTCACCGCCAGCTATTGAGCTTTTTATGTCTTCTTCTGCCTCTTGCTCCACTCACTCATGATCAGCCTCTTGTATCTTCTTCTTCTAGTTCACCTACTGCTCCTACACTAACAATGAATCATCATAGCATATCTACTAGGGGTAAAAGAGGAATTTACAAGCCTAAGTCTTATTTTGCTACTAAACACCTATTGTCGTTGCTTTTTTTATCTTCAACTCCTACTTGTATAACTGCTGCCAACAATGTGGCAGTTTGGAGAGTTGCTTCTGTCAATGAGTACACTGCTCTGCAGAATGCTGGCACTTAGTCTTTGGTACCACCAGAGGATGGTCAAAATATCATTGGATGCAAGTGGGTCTTTAGAGTAAAATATAATCCCGATGGTAGTATTGATAGACACAAAGCAAGGCTTGTTGCTAAAGGATATCATCGCAGACGGCCTTGATTTTGAAGACACATTCACCCAAAAGAGCTAAACCTACAACTATCGTGGATTGTTCTATCTATGGCTGTGCAGTTTAATTGGCCCATACACCAACTGGATGTAAGTAATGCTTTTCTCCATGGTGATTTAAAGGAGACAGTTTATATGGCCCAACCACCTGGTTTTGTGGATCCTGACAAACCTAATCATGTGTGTCTATTGTATAAAGCCATTTATGGACTCAAGCAGGCACCTAGAGCATGGTTTGAAAAACTCAACACTGTTCTGCTCTCTTTGAAGTTTGTCAATTCAGTTTCAGATTCTTCACTATTTGTTCACAAAGATGGCTCTCAGATTATTGTTGCTCTTGTCTATGTTGATGACATTTTTCTTACTGGATCCTCTTCAGCTTTTCTACTTCATGTCATTGCTCAGTTACAGTTGCAATTTCCCATCAAGGATTTGGGTCCTCTGCATTATTTTCTAGGTCTTGAAGTTCATAGGAATTCTGATTCTTTGTTCTTATCCCAAACCAAGTATGCAGTGGATCTTCTTACCAAATTTCATATGGAAGGCTCTAAATCTTGTAAGACTCCTATTACTGCTTCAGAGAAGTTATCTAAGGATGATGGCATGCTCCTGGAAAATACAACAGAATATAGATCATTGGTGGGTGCACTTCATTATCTTATATGGACAAGACTCGAAATTGCTTTTGCGATTAACTCCGTGTGTCAAAGATATACAACATCCTAACTACACATTTGATTGCCGCAAGAGGATATTAAGATACATTAAGGTACTCTTGGCTATGAAATCCATTTTACTAAAGGTAGTTCTTTTTTGTTGGGATTCTCTGATGCTGATTGGGCTGGCTGTGTTGATGACAAAAGATCAACAGGAGGGTACTATATTTTTCTAGGACCTAACATCATTTCCTTGTCCTCAACGAAACAAACCACAGTGGAACGCTCCAAAGATCAAGGTAATAGGACTCTGGCTCATAGTGATGCTGAACTTGTTTGGATTTGTTTTGTTCTCAAAAATCTTCATTTGCTGCTACCAGATGTGCCTAAACTAGCTTGTGATAATCTCAGCTCTCTCTCCTTGGCATCAAATCATGTGCTACACTCCAGAATGAAACATGTCCATTTAGATTATCACTTCATTAGGGAACTGGTGCACTCCAAGGCTTTAGATGTGTCTTATGTTAGTACCATTGATCAGATTGCAGATATATTTACGAAGGGTCTTCATGCTCCACGATTCACTATGCTACGATCCAAGCTTAATGTCAGTTCACTGCACGTATAGTGGTGCCAGCATGATAAGGAATGTTGCAGTGAAGGTTAAGACTGTTTAAAATGTATTTTCCCTCTCACGTGTGCTAGCTGTCTCACGTGCATATGTCAGTCAGGTGTACGTTAGTCTGTAATAAATACGCACACATAATGTGTTCTGTCCGTAAGATTGATTTTATCTTCTCTGTAAGAAACAAAGTAAGTTTCCTGTGATTGATACAATGCTTTTATTGAGGAGTATTTAGCCCTAGGTTAGAATTATATCGGATTAGTATTAATAAGAAAACTCAAAAATGATCATTAATGGGGTAAACAGAGATTAACAGTTCCAAAATATATTTCACAGAAATCCCCAACTTCAATTAAAATCTACCTGACAATTTTGGCCCTCAAATCTACTTGGATTTTATATTATAATAACTCAACTTACTCGCCAACTATTCAAGAAAATGAATTGTTGGTTGATTGCGTATTCATCCGTGTCGCCTTTTTACCGTCACTTAAAGCTTACTTATGCGTGAATGGTAGAACAATCGAGATAGTAAAAATCGGATCAATCGTAAGAATACAACGAAAAAAATATCAATAGTAATCGATGAGTGCCAAATAGTGCATATTTATACACCTTTTTATTGGCATTTTACTCATCTTTGCGCTTATAAATCATATAGTATCCTGCATTCTCGTGTTTTCCTTGTTTTCAAGAATAAATATTTGTATTAATTAATTTTGTGTTTTTAGGTAATAAATAAAGCTCGGAGAATCTCGAGAGCCAAGGAGCGAAGAATTGAGTCAAACATCTATGGAGCAGATAGCCAAAGCTCCGCGCGCAAATCAGGCTTGCAACCCAACAAGGAAGACTTGGGCTAGAGCTACCAACGACCTGATCCGAACTCCGCTCATCCCGAGTTGAGATCTCGCCTGAGATGCATCATACGGCCGCTCCATCGCCGCATCCTCTCTCGATGTCCCCGCTCCACGCCAAATCGCCCCGAGTCATCCTCAAATGTTGAGATCTTCCTCACCGAGATCCTACGCCGCCGAGGCCTTCTCCATCAATCTTCGATGCACCTGCAACACCGAAGCGACCCATACACCTATACCCCTATTCGATCGACCCATTCCTTCTTCTCCCTTCTCTTTCTTCTCTTCTCTCTTTCCCACGAGCTCTCGCAAACCCAGCCTCCCCCCATGCCTTTGCAGAGTCGCCACCACCACCAACTCCTTTATCTCTTCTCATCATCATCACTCACAACAAAGAAACTGCACCACCCACCTCTCTAGCTCTTATTTTCTCTCTCTTAGCTTCGCAACCCTAGAAGCTAACTTAGAGAAGATAAGAACTAGGGTTAGGTTAGCCAACAACCATGCATGGCGTTTCGAGAGCCGCAGAAGGGAACAATAATTCGTAGTATGGGTTTGCTTTAATTGTCATTTATTTTCTATTTTTAATCGAATTTAGGTTTGGGGTATTCGGAGGAGTTGTATGTATAAATAAAGAAGAAATCGAGAAATTAGTCACGCTGGATTAGCCATCTTTGTCAATTAGGATTTAATTAGGTTAATTTGTATTTTAATTGCTATTTTGATGTTTTAATTTAGTTTGTTAGGGTTTCAATGAAACCCCTAATTCTGTGTATGATTTCAACTATATGTGAAGTATTCTTGCATGCTTAAACTATAAACTTGTCTTCAATCATAGTGCTCCAAGGTTTTCTCTCACAATGGATGCCCGTATCCATCAGAAGTTAGGTTATAACTACTTTGAGTGTCTTTGCACTTCAATTTTTAGACCAAATGTCGATTCCCTTGACTAGTTGTACTTAATTAGACAACTAGTGCTCGGTCAGCACTTTAAGCAGTTTCTTTGAAGCATTACAGGGGAGAGATAGGTGGTGGAATTGACACTCGCCTTATCATTCACAGACAACAAGATCCTTAACTTAGTTAATCATACAATAGGAGTTAAAGGTGGATTTGCATACCTTAGCATTCTCTTGTCATTGTCTATACCTTAGTTTAGGTTCACTACACATTTAGCCAGATCGGCAACTCAAACCTCATAATTATGTTACATCTCTAGGAATTCAAATGAAGAAAGCCTTAGATCACCTTAGAGCACCACAAGTCCTTGTGGGATCGACCTAAACTTCTGCCGCGTCTCCGATAGACGCCGGTGCACTTGCGGATTATAACATGTAGGCTTAAATTTATATACCTTTCGAGGCCTACCAAGTTTTTGCTAAGCTTTTGCGGATTATAAAGAAAAGGCGCAGAAACTGAGATACCAACCTGTGCTGTGCAACTCTCTTGCTAAGCTGCTGAGCAATTCCTGCACTTCAAAGCTCTGTGAGCCGCAACCAAGGAAGAGGAGAAAGGAGCAAGAACCGGTGGTAATGTACCTACGACCTTGCTTGAATGAATGAAAAATTATAACCATGAGCATCCCAGTCACCTTGTGCATAAACCACCTAGTTTGGCCACTGTTGCTGCCTTGCCTTGGAATTTTAAGTTAGCCGAGCATAAGGCAGCCCCCGTTCGCCTTGCCTTGGCCGAGCAGCCGCAGGCGCAACCTTGACCTCGAGCCGCATCCCAGGCCTAAACCTACCCCTGTGTGGAATATGTGCATAACCCCGTGAGCCTTGTGAGTTGTTTATGCTAAACCTTGCTTAAAAACTTTGTATGAGCCATCTACACTCTAGAGGAACAATTGAGCCAAGTTCCACCGTGAATGTGTGAACCATCTCAGTGCATTTTGAGTATTGTGTTGTTTAACCATCAGGCAACACATCTCGTCCCGGAGCTATCCGCCATGTGCATGAGCCTCGTTTGCCATTTGCCGAACCTTAGTGAGCCATTTGCATAAACCCCCGCAGCCGTGAGATCGAAATTATTGAGCAATCGCCTCGTAAAACTAGTGTTTGTGTCTTTGTGTCTTTGTGTTGCAAGCCGCAAATTGTCCGTGTTTGTGCTTGCTCGACTTGCACACTACCCGAGCACACTCTTGTGCATCTGTGCATTTGTTATCTCAGTGATTGCTTTGCACTTGCTAAGCCCCCGAGCTTAGCTGCAAGCCTCGCGCAACTCTTCACCTGTAGCCGAGAGCTTAAGCCGCAACTCACCGAGCATAACCTCAGGTTGAGACTTAAGCATAGCCCGAGCCTATACCTCCGCTCATCTGTCTCATCAACCGAGTCTCATGAGAGACTTGTCTCGTGAGTCTCGAGGCCAGCTCATCTCGCAAAACCTGGGCCAAGTCAACTGGGCCGGGTTGCCATCTGCTTTTCAAAATTTTGTTGAATCCCATCTTGATACCTTGAACTTGGAGCCATCAACCGCCTTGCTAGCCCCCCTAAGCCGCAAGATTGGAGCTACTCATTGAAAAACCAAGTGTTGACCAGACTCCTCGAGTCTGAACCCTTAGCGTGCACCACTCAGTGCCTAGTGAGCCACCACCTCTGTACTCTTGAGCATAATCTGCCGACATTTCGTCTTGTCTTCAGTGTTGTGTGATCTCGAGCATACTTGTATGTTAGCACTTGTGCGTGGCATTTGAATGAGGGTTGAGTGACTTGAGCAAGCACACTCATTTGCCCTCAGAGCCTAAGCCAAGAAGTCAGTATAATCTGTGAGTCGCCAATCCCCACACAAACTGGTATAAACCCAGCCAACTCGTGCAACAACAAACTCACCCGTCTGTGAGTAAATCAGCCCACTTAAACCAAGGCTGTCAAAATGTGCACTTTCAATCGAAGCCCACTTCTTGGGCTAACTATTTTGAATGTTCAGCCCACATCAAGCTCACACAACTGAGCTGCAACAACCTAAACTGAGAACTGGGTTTTGCAAAACCAAACGTAAACCCACACACACTGGGCCATCAACCTAAGTCAAAAACAACCGAGCCCACAAAAACTCAAACTGGCTAATCAAATCGGGCATTAACTCACCGAGTCATTGGGCTTCATAAGTCAAGCCCACAACCACCAAGCCATACTTCGGTCTGTACATGCATCCGAGCCCACATCATCTGGGCTAGAACCCACACTATTGGGCTGTGCAGCTGGGCTGCACATGTTAACCTAACTTGGGCTTACACCAAAACTCAGCCCAACTCAATTCATTCTGGGCTATACTTTTTCAAACACAACCTAGGCTTTGCACACAACCTGGGCTTCCTACAAAACCAGACAACAAACCCACATAAACCAAACTTTCCCAACAAAACCAAATCCCAATAAACCAAATTCCCACATAAACCAAAGCCCATTTTCATGTTCTATGTACATATTTTCTATTGGGTTGACCCGCAACTCTTTAGATTGTTAGTAAATTTTTGTAGGACTTGTTAAATTTTTCTTTTCTTGAATCGGTTGAGTCTTCTTGCACATATATTATGCTAATCCGATATAATCACCACTGAGAATGTTGGATTTTGCCTTGACGAATGAAGCTCAACTTTGCTCCCGCCGACATCCGGTAATCTCTTCCCTTTTCTCTTATCAGCATAGTTCTCTCGGTATGTGACTGTTTAAATTTTTTCTATATGTAGACACATTGAGGACAATGTTTGATTTCGGTTTGGGGGTGCATTTGCATTTTTTTTTTGCATTTAGAGTTTTTAGTCTTTTATTTTACCTTTTATTTTCAAAAAAAAAAAAAAAAAAAAAAATTCAAAAATTCAAAAACTTTTTGCAAATAAAAACCTCCAACTTTTAGAGATTTTAGAGTCACTAGCATGCTTTTAGCTATGTTTACATAGAGAAATCGACCAAATAACAAAACTTGGAAGTACCTAAAACGAATCGGGTTTCTTAGTTGATTAGAGCGTTAAAGTTGGATTTAACCATACCCGGAGGGCAAATTAGGTCTTTGTTTAGATATTCTAGTAGAATTGTGATCACCCATAGTGGAGACTACCCATTTTACATCAAGCGAGGTACCAACCTTCACTTTTTGTGACTTTCTAGAAAAGCTTTTAGAGTGTGTGTCACCGTACGTCAATTCCGGGTAGGAATGGTGAGCTACCTAACTTCGCACTCCACTTTCAAAGACTATTTTTGATCTCTTGAGTGCTACCCGCTGTCAATCATGAGGGTGACGTCCAAAGATGAAAACTCCTTCTAAATACCGATTTGCAGTTAACATCACTCTCTCTCAATCAGCAAGACCCATAGAAACACATCATCGTCAAGAAGTTTTTGTTAATCGAGGAATATTGAAAGAAAAATTGATATAGTCCAAGGTTTATGTGCAACAAAGAAAAGAAAATAGGATGAGAATTAATAAAATTTATAAAATCAAGACAATACAAGTTGTGGAAAAATTGAGTGATAAAGTCCTTTATCCATGGAGTTAGTTGTTTCATTATTTGTATTTTTATTTTTACTTATTGCCATAAAAAAAAAAAAAAAAAAAAAAATCAAAAATCAAAAAAAAAATAAAAAAAAAAATAAAAATATTGTAGTTTATTTTCTTATTTTTGCTACCACATGGTAAAGAAGAGTTTAAAAAAAAAGAAAAATCCAAACAACAATGAATTTGAGTAGAAAAGTTAAAAATTGTCAAGTTTTGTGAAGTTTAGAAGTTCGTCATCAACACTTGAAGACCGAAGACCGAAGATTGAAGACGTTTCTATGGTTTCTTATGAGAGAGTGATATTAATTGCTATGATCGGGGTGAGAAGTGAGTGAGTACTCCCCACCCTTGCTAATGGTTGATTTCCTTTCTTAGAGATCATTAGAAAAAGAGTCTTTTTGTCCACATACATGGAGTCTCCCGCATTTTATTTGGAAGGTTATCCTTCTTACCTACAACGTGTGCGGGATTTCTCTCTTTATTCCCGCTTGCACACATGAGACTAAAAAGCGATCTTTTTGAGTGCAATTATCATAAAATCCTAATGGTGAGGCGTAAGTCGAGGCTTATGATCACAATCGAATCCGAATTCTTTCATATGGTATGGTTACTTCTCGCTCGGACTTAAGGATGAGAAGGCGTTCTTTGATAGTTCTAACTCATTACTAGCATGCGGAAACTCTATGTCCTCATAGCTTCTTGGAGGCTTGAGACTCTTTTACACTCGGTTGGAGAAGGTTTTGTGGGTACACCTCTGGGTAAACCCTCACGAGACTACAACTCGTCACTAGGGACACCTAGGGTTTAAAGGCTTAGTGCATACGCTAAATGCATTCGAGACCTCGCGACAGGTATAGTTAGGATTTCTTATTTTCTGCTTTCACTTGAGGACAAGTAAAATTCGGGTTTGGGGGTATTTGATGAGTGCCAAATAGTGCATATTTATACACCTTTTTATTGGCATTTTACTCATCTTTTTGCGCTTATAAATCATATATTATCCCATTCTGTGTTTTCCTTGTTTTCAAGAATAAATATTTGTATTAATTAATTTTGTGTTTTTAGGTAATAAATAAAGCTCGGAGAATCCGAGGAGCCAAGGAGCGAAGAATGGAGTCAAACATCTATGGAGCAGATAGCCAAAGCCCGCGCGCAAATCGATTGCAACCGGTAAGGAAGACTTGGGCTAGAGCTACCAACGACCCGGATCCGAACCCGCTCATCCCGAGCCGTTGAGATCTCGCCTGATGCATCATACGGGCCGCTCCATCGCTCGATCCTCTCTCGATGTCCCTGCTCCACGCCAAATCGCCCAAAGTCATCATCCTCGGCCTGCTTCGATCTTCCTCACCGAGATCCTACGCTCACGAGGCCTTCTCCATCAATCTTCGATGCACCTGCAACACCGAAGCGACCCATACACCTATACCCCCATTCGATCGACTCCATTCCTTCTTCTCCTTCTCTTTCTTCTCTTCTCTCTCTTTCCCACGAGCTCTATGAAACCCACACTCCTCCCCCATGCCTTTGCAGAGCCGCCTCACCACCACCAACTCCTTTATCTCTTCGTCACCATCATCACCACAACAATGCCTTTCACCCACCTCTCTAGATCTTATTTTCTCTCTTAGCTTCGCAACCCTAGAAGCTAACTTAGAGAAGATAAGAACTAGGGGTTAGTTAGCCAACAACCATGCATGGCGTTTCCGAGAGCCAGAAGAAGGAACAATAATTCGGAAGTATGGGTTTGCTTTAATTGTCATTTATTTTCTATTTTTAATCGAATTTAGGGTTTGGGTATTTGGAGGAGTTGTATGTATAAATAGAAGAAGAAACTGAGAAATTAGTCACGCCTGGATTAGCCAGTGCTGTCAATTAGGATTTAATTAGGTTAATTTGTATTTTAATTGCTATTTTGATGTTTTAATTTAGTTTGTTAGGGTTTCAATGAAACCCTAATTCTGTGTATGATTTCAACTATATGTGAAGTATTCTTGCATGCTTAAACTATAAACTTGTCTTCAATCATAGTGCCCAAGGTTTTTCTCTCACAATGGATGCCCGTATCCATTGTAGTTAGGTTATAACTACTTTGAGTGTCTTTGCACTTCAATTTTAGACCAAATGCTGATTCCCTTGACTAGTTGTACTTAATTAGACAACTAGTGCTGCAAATCAGACACTTTAAGCCGTTCTTTGAAGCATTACAGGAGAGATAGGTGGTGGAATTGACACCCCGCCCCTTATCATTCACGGACAACAAGATCCTTAACTTAGTTAATCATACAATAGGAGTTAGAGGTGGATTTGCATACCTTAGCATTCTCTTATCATTGTCTATAAAGAATCGTAAATGATGGAAAGAGAAAACAATAGTAATCTTGCACAAGACTAGAAGAAAAAAAAAAAAACAACAACAACAACCACAAATGTACCTAAATTAAAGACACAACATGTGTATTGATAGAACCATCAGTCGTCCAGTTTCAGACGACTACATACAATAATAGTCGATCATTAACGTCGACCTGATCACCCTACCAGGAGTTTATTAATGTCCGACTTGATCATATTAAAAATAATTAAAAAAAGGTAATCGTTCAAAATCAAGTCAATATATCTCATATTCCTAGTTCTTCATTACAGTAGTACCAAAAAAAAAATCAAATTGAATTTCTGTATACAATTATGTTAACTTTTAACTTTTTTGGGGTTTTCATTTTGCTAGAACATTTCATGCCCTTTTTGTAGCCATATTTTTGATACAAAATCATAAATTAGTATAGAAAATTAAACAAAATATGAGTGATTGTTGTGATCGGTGAGTGAAGATGGTGCAGAAGAATGTGGTCGGTGGTCTAGTTGGTAAGGAAGAATTATTTTGTAACTTAGGTTTTTTTTTTTGTATAGTTATTGAGGTGGTTGTGTTGTTGGGTGTAAATGAAAAGGAAACAAGTGGTATTAAGGATACATGAAAAAAATATATGGGTGGTAAATTAGATAAGTGGGAGTGGCAATTAAGGTGGGTGGCAATCAAGTGAATTGTGGGTGGAAAATAGGTGGAACTTTTTTTTACGAGTGGATGTCTAATTCGTACACCTATAGCACACAGGTATTACTTATGGGATTCAACGGATTTTGGACCGAGTGCAGATGTTGTTTTATCCGACGGACACATGCGCCCGTTATATTGAGGTTATATTTGAGTTTACATGAAATATGAAGCTAGTATAGTATTTACATATAAAAATATATATGCATCTTAGTTGTATAACATTTATTAGTTTCCATAAAAAGTTTAAGGTTAGACTAGAAAGGCATAGAGAAAACTAGTAATAATTGAAGTTAGTAATAACAATTTGTTGCGTTATTGTGGGTACGACTTTTTGTAATTATGGATTTAGTGTATTGTTGTTAGTGTTTGTAGGGCTGTCAATGGATATTCATTACCAGGAACCGGAATAGTAATCGGACCCGATTCCGGATCCTAAAGTTGGACCCATTAACAACTTATGACCCGACGGGTAATTATCCGATTGGACCCGAATTTTAACGATCCAAATGGGTAATACATGTCGGGATATACTCTTTTATTGTCTTTTTGACAAAATTATAAGTATTTTGCTAGTTGTGACTTTGATTTTATTTTCATCAAACTACTTAAAAATTCATTCGACATTCCAACACCGAGGTGGGAACCACATCCGGCAACACCTTCTCCCTTTTCCATTTTGTTCTTCTCCGGAACCTCCTCATTCACAAATCAATTGTCATTAAAATCATCCCTGACTTGCTCTTTTTCAACATGGAAACCATCCGCCGAATCATCCTCAATTCAATGATTTTTAAACAGAGTTTCCTCTCCCGAATGAAAACGAAATTTTTATCCCCCACTCCCTCACGGATTCCCTGCAAGATGTCTTCTCTAAGGACCGTTCCTGTCATAAGTTTACAAAACGTTTTATAGGGAAATTTTTCGAACAACACCGTAAGCATAAGGGGGCGCCATCCTTCTATAGCTAACTTTATTCCGTACTAGCACATCCGGGAAGAGCGCAAGCATCCAGACCTACGATACATACAAATAAATACTGAAACAACAACAATAACTATATTAATATCTCAATGGCGACGTACGATCTCTCACCACCCCATGGGACTGCGCTAAAGAAACTCGATTATTAATATTGCAATCACCAATTATTATTATTATTATTATATTGAAAATCAGATTTATCATAAATATTATTATTACTACTGATCATCAAATTTAATACAATTCAGGCTTGATGAAGAAGATCGTTGGCATGCAATAATATCAATTATTCCTAAGACCGAAAGTCCTAACTTATATTTACCACTAACTTCCAAACAAAGAAAGGTTCGAATTCAGCCGCGGATCGTGTCAAAAAAAAAAAAAACTTCCAAACAGCAAGCAAGTCTCCAGCTGATAACTTACAGCCTTTGAACATTCATTAATTTAGCACATCCAACATTTTAGTCGAGCATCACAACCAGTTCGTAAGTTAACCAAAATTCTTATTCAACCAATCAAGTCAGGGCTTCCTACTACTCACATGAAACACCAAACCGTTGCATCATGTATGCGACTAACATATTAATATTTATTATGGATGAATCAAATATGGATCGGAAAATTAAGTAAAGGAAGCTAACAGTACCGAATATGAACAACTTTTATCAAGTGCCAAACGGATTACGCAGCCGGCTAGTTTTGCATACAACGACGTAAAGAAAAAAATAAAATAAAAGTAAAATAGGAAGAGTAAACTTGTATTCGCAGGCAAATGTATTCTTGAATTATTATTTCAGAATTTTCCAACACCCTAAAACCGTATCCGAGACTCCAATTGAATCTTCCAACACCCTAAAAATTATTATTTCAGAATTTCTCCCCTAGATTTCTACCGAAATTTGGCCTCCCATTGACACTAAAAATGGTTCCCTATTTATACTCTCACTCCCTTAACTATGACCTTAGGATTCAACGATCCAATCCGATGATTCAAACCGAAAACCTAAATAGCATTTCCATTTTAACAAATATTATTCTCATATTCTTAACATTATTCCAATTCATTTCCTAAATTAAAACATTTTCATTTAAGCCTAAAATCTAAGCTAGGAAGGCAAGTCTTGGGAACAAAGAAAACAAAAGGTGCCGACACTTTTTTATTAGGGGAAACGTCCAACTTTGGACTATGGAATCAGTGGTGGACGTCCAACTTACTTGGACTTCAGGACTATAGGCATTTTAGCTAATTTTGAATCTTCATTTGTCCAAACTTTTTTCCATGGTTTTTTTATTTAGTGTTTGAGAATATTTTTGGCGTAACCGAACTTAGGTTCTTGAGAAATATTTTTATGGGCAACCGAACTATTGTTCTATTGGGAAATATTTTTTGCAACTAAACCGAATATTATGTTCGGTTGGGAAATGTTTTTTAACTAACCTAACTGACCAGCAAAATGTTTTTTTAAACTAACCGAACTTAGGTTCTTTGGGAAATGTTTTTGCAACTAACCGAACTTACGTTCTGTTGAGAAATATTTTTTGCAACTAAGTTCGGTTGGGAAAGGTTTTTTGTAACTAACCGAACTTATAACTAAAAAACCATGGTCCCAAAAAAAAAACCATGGTCCCCAAAAAGCGATTCCTAATTTTGGTGTCCGTCCAAACTTGGACTTCATGACTAGTGGAACTAGTTTATGGGCTAACACTTAGTGGAACTAGTAACTAGTTCACAAGGGCAAACATTTAACTACTGGATCGTATGCCTAGCTCATTTTTGTGGACTTATATATGTTACCACTTCGGATACGGTTTTGCGGCGATATTCGGTTTTCATGTGTAAAATTGGGGTGTCTACAATGAGTTAAAATGGAAGAGGAATTTGGTATTCATAGGGGAGAAGATTTGTGGCCATTGGATCAGATTCTACGTAGCGGTGTAGACTAGACCGGACGTAACTATAAATGCCGCTGACGGTGTAGTCTTGACCGAGCGGTCGAGTCTCTACCACTCGGTAGAAACTTGACCTGGCCTGGCTAAGTGGCAAATTTTTCACTTAGCCAGGCCAGTTTGCCAGCTCCATAGTGGGCGCAAAAATGGCAAACTTGAGAGTTTTCCATACCCATAAGAACCGGCCTAATTAAAGAGAAATAGTAGTAAACAGTAGAGCTAATAATGCAACAATAATCACGCTAACGCAGTTGGTATCATGCACTGGAGCAGCCTTTGATGATAGCCAATTACTATGTAATAAAACACGCTGCAAAAGTAGTAGTATACCTGATATTCGTAACCAAGTTCACTCGAAACATAGCTGTACTTCCATTTGAAACAACCGATCTAGCATCCTCCCAAGGTACATCAACAGTTTCAATTGTCTCGCCATCATAGAAAATGCCTTTCCTATCGATCGTAAATTCGGGTATAGTAGTAGTAGCTATGGGTAAGCTTAAGTTCTTGCCGTAATAAACCGTCACGTTAACATCATCACAGTAAGTCTCCTTAAGGGACATAGTGTTCCAAAATGCCATACGGAACGATATAGTGTTGGCGTTGATGGTTTGGATATTGTGTGAGTGTACGTCCAGCGAAGGGACGTATAATCTCTCGATAGAAAATTTGGGATCGGATGGACCAATGCATAGGAAAAAGAAAGCAAGTATCGTAGAGGTGATGAGACCGAAGACACATTTGACACAAGCTTCTGTTGCTTCATCTGCCATTGAAGAAAAAAATGTAAAAAGATGTAAAAGAATGCTGTGAAACTAGGGGATAAAGATTAGCATTATATAGCCAAACCACATCAAAGACTTTAAACAGTGAGTCTTCTAAAACAGTGTTAAATAATTAAAACAGTAGTTTGCTGTTTGCTGATATGAATAAATTACTGGTGATGAGTGTGTTTTTTGTTTTCTTGTTTTCTTTGGTATTTGGTAAACTGTTGGCAAGTTGATGTATATAGATTTTCACCATCTTTTTTCGCAATGCTACTATCAGGGATACCAAATTTCACGGGTTACCTATATCAAACAAAAACTACCCTGCAATTGTATGGAATTTGGCAACTTCAGCGAAATTTGGCAACCCCTTAGCAGCTTAGGATTCATGGGTCACGGACGGCTTAACTCATACGTGTCAGTTAAGTATAGGTGGTAAACTTAGCCAACCAACTTAACTCTGAATTTTTTTTTGCTAGAAACTCAACTCTGAAATTAACAACTTGCTCGTATGCTTCATATACTAGAGTGAGGCATAGGTAAACTCATAATCTGCACTGGGAAAGTTTTCTTTACATGCCATTTATTCAGGGCTCCTATACGGGCTATATACTTATATAGTCTCATTGCAAGGTCAAGTGGCAACTGGCTGCGACTCCAAAACATCATGCTCGGGATAAATAGTAGGTCGTATGCAGTATATATCATGACATCAATATATGCAAGCTATAGGCAAGCCAACCAAATGTAGAATTTACAACACAAATCATGGAAACTCTTTAGTTTTTATGCTTTAATCAACTCAAAATATGAGTTGCAACTTGAGTATTCTGATTTCTGCTTATTAGATATTACAACAAATGATCAAAAAGAAAACAAAATTTTGAATTTTATTTTACAGGTACCCTTTCTTAGTAAGAAAGGACTCTAGTCTGTGTATAAATTAAAGAAAACTTCCATATTGGGCTCTGACTACACAGAAAAAAAATTTGGTTGTTTTTTCCTGCATCAAGCAGAATATGCTTTAAAATTGACTCATAATTCAGAATCAGCATAAATAGGAACAGGCAAGAAAGGGAATGGAGCAATAGAAGCATATGCGACCGGTGCACGTGACTGACTGCCAATAGATGAACCCTTCCGTCGCATTACAATGTGTCGATCATCTTCACCATTTTGCGCTTGGGTTTCACTGGTAAATAAACCTGGTGTGGTTGCTGTAAGCGTTTGCTGATTTTCACTGACGCGGTGGAACAGCATTCCAGACATAAATATGGGAAGATACAGAAGGCTCCCGTGAAACATCCTCCTTGCATTCTTTGCAGTGCGGTCTCGAACAAACATAACGGCACCAGCAGTCATAAACAGAGTAAGCAGAGTCGATTCAAGACAAAACCACCCACTAGTAATTCCCGCTGCACAAGTTGTTGTCATCACAAAGCTTAGTCGGAAGCAATTATCAACATAACTTGTTTATAATTATTATCATGCACTCAGAAATAGTTGAGAAATAAGTAATATAGGATAAGATTGATTAAATAATTCTCAAGAACAAATGTCTGCAAATTGTGGGTCACATGTACAAATATCAAAAAATAAGTCGCACTTAACAACCCAAAATTGGAAATAATTCAACCTCCGAAAGAATAACTTTGTGATAGACTATGTAGAAGCAAAATTAGTAGTAGTAAAGCAAGATCAGCAGCGACATGGTCATGGGGCAATGGTGTGGAGATGGTTTGTTGATGTGATTGTGGAGGTCAACGGCGGAAGCAGTATTCAGGTTGACATGCGGCATTAGTTCAGGTTGCGAAACAATTGTAAGGATAATGATTATGAACATGGTTATGTGCAGTGGCAGTATGGTGATTTATTTGGCAGAGGTGTTGAGCTGAGTGCATTAAGCCACGGAATCAAACGACAAAAGACTTGTCCTACTTTGGTAGTACATATAGATAAGATTGAAAACAAGTCTACTTGGGTGTCCTTTGCAAAGAAAATGGATAAAAAGACTAACAGCGAAAAAAAAATACTTCGCAATTTAACATGATTGACTGGTGAATTTAGATGTGTTGTACAGTGGGCATTAGAACTCACAATCATAGGCTAAGTACCCCAATGGAAGAAGATACAGGCAATTCCTTAAAGATACCCAAGATGTTTTCCATCCAGAAGGATCAGCAAGAGATATCATCTTAAACCTGAACACAAAAACAAATACCAGGATATGAGAAGGTAAAATACCTGAACTGTTGACTACATAAGATTCAAGTTTCACACATTTGATCTTTCAACCAACATGTGATGCAACATGCATGAGTAGCAGCATTGCACCCACTATTATAGGAGCACCCCTGCAAACTATATTCAGGAACTCAACCATTTGGAATACTCACATGTACAGGTCAGTTATATCTAATGATCAAATGTGAAAACATGCAAACTGAATCATGTCATTACTACTACTAATCAACGGACCAGGGTACTATTATATTAAAGTTTTCAGGAAAATAAGAATGAATACCCCCCAGCGGCATAATCATTGCGGCACAAGTATGCGAGAGCCATAAAATGGGGTAACTGCCAAAAGTATAAGGCAGCTGGAAGAATCATCGCGTCAAGTGAGACATGGCCTGCAGCTGCTGTCCACCTGAAAAAACAAACAAAAGTGATTTGAGCAAGCAAGAAGGCAGAAGATGAAAATTTCAGACCACTATTAGCAAAGTCTCATTAAGATTAGTAACGGAGTAATTTCAATTTATAGCCTACTATGATCCCAGATATGGATGTCCCTACATTATGCAACTTTTGTTAAAGTGATAGAAGACCCCAAGTAAGAATGTGAACAGATCAGATAAAGTAATTTACTTGTAAGAATGACCAAATTAATAAAAGAAGGAACTTGCATCGTCTACCAGGTCTACCAACAGACGACAACTCATACAAAATATGAAATTCAAGGTATTAATATTTAAAAAGAGAAATCCATTTCAACTTAGAGCAGGATTGTGTTCATGAATGCCTGCTTAGATCAAGAAAAGTAGTTACCCAAGGAGTGGAGGAATAGCACCAACAACAGCTCCAACCCATGTATTCACTGGGTGTATTTGCTTTAAGGAGTATATACAAACGCATAAAGACCAAGAGTCGAGGCTGCGAGCCCTGCTGTCAGCATATTTGCCTGCAACAACCTTGCCATGGAAGATTTCATAACATATTTTACCTCCGGGTAAAGGAAAATCAACAAAGGGGTAAATCAAAAGCATATTTGTAAACAACAAAATTAGTGTACCTTGCATGCCAATAAAGCTGTGCCTGTTACTCCGACAGTAGTTGCCCATATGGCGGCATGAGGGAGGCTAATTCGCCCAGAAGGTAGCGGCCTTCTTGCCGTTCTCTTCATTTTGGCATCATTTTTTATTTCAAATACCTATTTTTCACAATGATAAACTTAGCAAGATGTTCCTTGAGGATAATTCCACAAACTTCAGAGCAAAGTGCAAAAAGTGCAAACTGCGACAAGATACAGCTGATAATTGTAAGAGAGGATTGCCTCAATGGCAATAATGTGAGAACTAGCTACTCAATTGAGGGGTGGAGATATGATAAAGGTTACATCAATAAACTAAAACACAGTGGTTTTTTGACTCATCCACCGTCAGTTGTCCTTGAGACAAATCTTGTCGTCTATCCATCCTTTTAGCCAAATTCTAAAACGAGTCTTACTCAACACAAAAGCTGTGCACGTGCACAACTTGATTGTCTTACTAATCCTAACTTCCTTAAAAATTGGAAACCAACTCCAAATTACATAACTGCACTATCACTTTTCTTTAACCAAATTCATTTTTTTTCTTTTGTGTTTATCGCTCACCTTCATCCGTGTTTCAAGAACATCACTTTCTTTTGTTTTCATTAATCAGTTTTAGTTCTCTTTTGGAATTTGTTTCATTCTTATTTTTGTAAACAATAATTAATTTTGGTTCATTTCTCTCCAAAACCAACTCATAACATACCTAACTGCACTCTTCCATTCTTATAAGTCCTAGAACATCAGTGATGATTTTGATAATCATCCAAAAACATAAATCGATTCTCTTCAAGTGTTCCAATTCAAAAATTGAGATTGTATGGGCTTACATTTTCAAAATACCGTGAAGTTTCCAAGCAGGTCTTGGTAGTTGTTGAAGTTTGTCAAAATATAAGGGTGCATTAAAATGGTGCAGTAGAAGAATGTAGATTTAAGGTTAATATGTTCATCCTCTCGGTGTATTTTTGTTTGGACATTACTTATCATGGTCGTGTTGGTTGGTTTTCTTAAGAAACTCTTCTTTGCCGATCAAAAAAAAATATCACGGTCATGTTGCTTTGATTTTGAAAGACTTCCTTAAAAGAGTTTTTCCTTACTCCATATCAGTTTCTCTTTTTTTTTCTCAGGTTCGTCAAGTTATTGGTGACACTAAATGGGTGAAAAAATAAATGTTCATCAAGCTATGATGTTGCTTACTAGATCACTTGAATGAATGTAGTTTTTCCTTGCAAAATGATGTACCCAGTTTTGTCTGTGTTTGATTTCATTTGTTTAACATTACTTGCCAACGTAAATTTTAGTATATCTTTAGTTTTAAAACATCATATTCTTTTGTTTCTTCACCAACCGTAGCATGCACCCTTCCTCCGTTCCTCTCCCATTTTTTCAATCGGGTAGCATCTCTTAAGTTAAGGTACCTTTTTCAGTTTTGTGAATTGAAATATGTAATTTCAAGGATTCATCTGTTTTTCCTTTTCACCATATTTCGTAATCTGCACTTTTATGGTAAAATTTAAGTAAGTACTACTCCTAAAATTATAGTAATGTTCATTTGCTTATGACCATGAAATTTGGGTGTGATTTTTTTCACAAGTGTCCATTTATTTGCCTAGCATCTTCACAAATCTGTGGTTAGGAAACAATAGAGGAAGATTGCAAAAGCTTTGGGGGTTTTGTCAGTTTGTTTCCTTCTGTGTTGTCTTACAGGATTACAAACTTCCTGTGATTGGAGATGCATTTTGATTTCAAATCCTTACTGAAGTTGTTCAAATCTCCAAAAGATGTGCTGTTTTCAAGAGCACTCCAAAAGGGAACAAATCCTTACAGCGGGAACTCTACATTTTACTGCTAGAAGTTCACCTTCAGGTTTTAAGGATGGTGTCTGATGAACTGCATCTATCAAAGCCATTTGCTACCTTTTATGTAACTTATGAAATCAGCTTGCTTAGTGGCTAAATTTCTTGGTTATCGTTGGTGATTATGTTTCTAACTTTTACATTGCTTAGTTGTCTCGATTGCTAATTAACGTGGGAGAATGTTATCAATATCACGTACTTATTGTACAGGGAAAAAAGTTTGTAAATTCTGTGTTTATCATTTTCCCTCTGGCAACTTACATTAATTACTCAATTTGTGATTACTCGAAGTTAATACCATCCATTTTATGTTGTTGAAGGGAATATCATTCATTTGTTCACGTCTTTTTTGTTTCATCACATGTTCAAATGACTGTAACAAATGCAGCGCGGAAGATTGCATAAAGCACTAATAATTTATTGGATTTTCCTAGGTGTTATGGTAGTTAGCTTCACTTATATGGGCATTTCGCATCATCTAGAGAATTTTAAATTGGAAGAACCCAAGGCACCCACAAATCTTAGAGTTCCCCAAATGAGTATCAGTTTAAATTCCAAAGAGCATTTTCTTTTTTAATCGATACGAATTCAAATCACGTAGAATATCCACGAGCTGAAAGAAATCGTATGTGAAGTAAGAGTGGCTAAATCCTAAAGTCCTCGCGCCGAAGGCGCACGAGAGGTTGAGCCTAGGCCGAAGGCCTGGGTGATACCCTAGTAGTTCAAATGCTAACCTGATTCAAGGAGTTTGCAGATGCTGCAACCATCATGGTACCAGTACAGGTCAAGCAAAGTCCAGCTATATCAATTGCACCACCACTTCCAAGAACAAACCCTGCCCCAGAAGTTGCCACAACCAGCATGCTACGATGAAAATGCAAAAACCAAAACCGTAATTAGTTCCTCAAAAATAACAACAAAATAACTTTCATCAATGCATTTGTGCAAATATACAAAACTTAAAAATGCGTAATGATTCTGTAAGCCAGTAAATGACATGAACTCCACCAACCTTAGGAAAACTCTCCAATTATAGACTAATAAATGAACCAAAACTCTCCAATCATAGATTCGAAATGCACCAAAAAATATGTTGTCCCAATTAAGACTTCAACTTATGTGTTCATCGAAATACATGCAGTTATATCTTAAGGATGATTGGTTACTTGGCTCATACTCCTTTCTCAGTTGTTTTCCAAGCTATAGCTTTTGGTTCTAATCTTTGAGTCACTAGAACGGCGTAAATCTTTTGTTTCTCATTTCCAACACATGCAATAAAAATTTGAGATTCATATCTTACCAGTTAACCATAATTGTTTCTTGGGGACATTCTTTAGCCAGAACAGAATAATAAGGGAAACTGCCAAAATTTCAATTGACCACTGATTGGGTTGCACTTGTTTACCTAGTTTCTATATTTCCCTTAGTTACTGTAATATAAGCTATCAACATGTATACAGGCCGTTGAATTAAAACCAAATTTGACTTCTTCTTTCTTACCAATAGTATGGAAATGGGGGAATGTGGTTCTCCACCAATTCTATGAGTTTGATCGATTTACTACTCTAAAGTATTTCAAATGAAAATCTACACAGATCATAACCAGTATCAATCAAACAAATAACCTAATCTGGAATCTTAAAATGAAACCCTAAATTCATCTCAAAAATCGAACATTTTAATTTAACCCAACCTGAGCCGAGCTTTAGATAATTCCCAATAGCAACGCCCATAATGTCTAACCACCTCAGCAACATCTCCAGCTTTTATCAAGGTTGCAGTAGCAGCAGTTGTAGCAGCTAAAGAAGGTCCAACAACATCTGCTGCTGATGACGAAGATAAAAGCCTTAAAGCTCTATTTCCATCAGATTTCTCGAGCCCTGATTTCAATGAATTTAGAGAATAGACTGGGAATTCCCACTGGATGAGTGAAGTTGAGTCTGTGAGACTCCTGCTCGAACTTCATAACCATTGAAAATCACTGCAGAACGAAGAAGAGGATTTGGGTATTGAAAGTTCTGATTCTGATTACGGTTTGATAGGTAGAGAAGTTTTGATGATAGGGAATTTCTTCTCCACATGGTTACTCTCTCTGAACCCTGAACCTAAAACATGAGAAGATTATTCAGAATCAGAAAAACCATTTTCTAGCAGGTAAATGATCGGTTCGGTGTGTAGGGCCTATAGGGGGAGGGGGCGTATACAGCAGCTCATCAACATTACCATTTTACCCTTAAATCGGGAACTCGTACTCGGTTAAATCGGTCTGGGGCGAAGTCTAGTCATCATTCACCTCACTTATCTACACACTCTCTAGTCTCTATTTCTCTCTTACTCATCTTATTTACTCCCACTGATACGAAACTCGGAAGTAGAAGTAGAAATGGATAAAAGCTTAATAGAATTTGGTGCTTTCACGCAGAAATTCCTGATACGTCCTTCACCGAATCCATCTCCTCAGACCCTTCCTCTAAATGGTTTAACTTTCGCTGTCAAAGAAATGTACATTTCAATTGACACTTTTTATGCAGAATTTCATTCAATTGATATAACAGTCAGGGGTTTTATTTCATTTTTTCTGAAATTCATTTTTTTTTTTTTGTTTAACATAGATTTGATGTGGAAGGATATGTTACTGGGTTTGGTAATCCGGACTGGATAAGAACACATTCAGTTGCAACATCAACAGCTCCGGCGGTTTTGAGTCTCTTGTCAGGTGGTGCTACATGTGTTGGTACAACTGTCATGGATGAGATGGCTTACAGGTTTACGACATGAACTCAATTTGTTTGATATTATGTCTGTGTAACATTGAATTGTATGATAATTTAGTTCCTGAAATTCAGCATGAGTCTGGAGAATTTGTTTACAAACTAAGATGAGTCCCCAGGAAGACAGTCTGATCGCCTAGTGCCAGATATGGCTCTGCTAGGAGATTTAGTAACTTCAATAGTATAATTTCTTTCTGTAAAGATTTGTAAATGTGTTTATTTTGAACAAATTTTATCAATTTTTGCAGTATAAATGGAGAAAACATACATTATGGAACGCCCATTAACCCATGCGCTCGAGATCGGGTACCTGGAGGATCTTCTAGTGGTTCTGCTGTGGCTGTCGCTGCTGAGCTTGTGGATTTTTCATTAGGTAACTTATCTTTTGTCAACGTAAACAACACTATACATTTGTTACACAGGAATATCGCATGACAATGTGATATCCAAAATTTCTTAGAGTGGGTGTTTAGTTCAGCTGTTTACGAGCTTCTATTTATTTGCAGCATGCACTAGATTAAGAAATAACTTATTGGGAGGATGTAGGTGGTAAGCTAGAAATTAAAAGAAATGACAGCAAATAGATAAAAAAATCAGAATAGGCAGAAAGAAAGAAACTAATGAAATGGCTTCGTCATCTGAAACATACATTCAGGTACAGGGCTGTTTGCTGAAGTTTGTTCGTTCTACGAATTACTGGCACTAATTTGTAATAGTAGAACTGTAGAAGAGTTTTTTGTTTTCTTTTGTTTTTTTTTATAGGAAGAAAACTATTATTGAGCTTAAACAAGAGTGACGGGCATTTTCTTTCTTATGTGAGTCCTTAACCAGCTTGGGAAACTTACAACTCACTCTTTGCCCAGTCTCCTTTGCTAGAGAATCAGCTACATCATTTGATTCTCTATGCTCATGGGAACATTTTCATGAATCAAAATGTTTAAGCAAATGCTTACACATTTACCGAACTATCATTTGTCCATTTTGTAGATCCTCTAGTACCACTAATAGCATTAAAAACATTCAAAGAGTCTCCTTCCAGCTGCAACTTGAGAATTCCTCAGCATCTGGCACATTTAATAACCTCCAATGCTGCTATGGCTTCAGCCTCCTCCTCATCTTTAGCTATCCCTGGGATACAATCTGCTCCTTTGCAATCCCCTGCATCATCAAACATTGTCAGTGCAACCCACATCTTTTTGACTCTTTAGAGAAGAAGCATCAAATTTATTTTAATGAAGTCTGTATCAGGTAGTTTCCAAACATGTGGAGTCCTATTCTAACCTCCTTCCTGACCATCTTCCTGTTTACATTTAACCAGTCACTAATAGCCTGGTTGATCTGTCTTGCTAAGCCATCCATCTTGCCTATGATCAAACACAATAGCACACCTCAACTTCCATATATGCCACAAGGAGAAACCTGCAAACACAGTTATCTCATTCTATCCCTAGGAAAAAGGGATAAGTTAAACCAGCTAGATATCCAATCCACAGTGGACACTCCATTTAATATTCCTACAGTATTAGTATCCAATGCAAACCATATCCTGCGAGCTATCTGACAATCAGCATCACTTCTACATATAGGAAAAACGTTGTCAATATTATGCACAAATCTAGCAAGCATATCAGTAGAATAGTTCATTCTGCCTTTTGCATGTTATGGTGTAGTATAGTTCATGCTTTTTAGCTTTTTCTTCTGCCGTGTCGACACGTTTGGACACGGACACGCGTGTCAGACACGGCTCATTTCCCAAGTAATGTAATAAAATATCAAAAATCGAGATTTATACCTTGGATTGACATCCGTAAGGATATTCTCTAGAAAGTCCCACAAAATATTTTTCGTTAGCTTCATCCTAAGAGAGCAGAGGATCTAGTCTATGTTCATAGTAGCATTAGATTAATATCTAGAATCGAAGATAGATATGTCAAAGGACCTACTCAGTATTGGGGTGTGTTTATTGATGAAACTAGTTTGGATGCACCTACAGAACAAGAATTAGCCAAGTATTGGGTTGGTTTCAACAATTCCGTTCAAGTTATATGTAACGAGAAATAAATGGGTAATCTTTACCTGTGGCTTTTTGTTGTCAACTACTCCAACTTTAATCTGTTGGGTCGCAAAATGTGAAGACTTTTTTCTCATATACTGTATTTATTGAATTAGGTACTGATACAGGAGGCAGTGTAAGAGTACCTGCATCTTATTGTGGAATTTTGGGGTTTCGACCTTCACATGGAGTTGTTTCCAAAGATGGTGTTGTTCCTATGGCACAAAGCTTTGATACCGTCGGTAAGTAATCAAAATTGGTCTTCGAACTATTTAAACATTACATTTATGATATATGGTTTACCTGGTGAATTTCTTTTTCAGGATGGTTTGCTAGGGATCCTAAAATATTAAATCGTGTGGGACGGGTACTACTGCAGTTACCTGATGTTGCACCTGTGCGCCCTAGTCATTTCGTTATTCCTGATGACTGTTTCCAGCTTCTGAATATCCCCAGTAAACGACTTACTGAAACTGTAATTGGATCCGTTAAGAAGTTATTTGGGTGTAAGTCATTCGTTTCATTATAATACGGTTATCCACTAGGAGTTTTTACATCTTGCTTCTATTTGATGAAGTTTCTAATAATGTGTTATTTTGTACCTTCTACTTGGCAGCTCATGTTTTGCAGCATAAAAATCTAGGTGAATATGTTGAAGCGAGAGTTCCAAGTTTGGAACGATTTATGGATAAAAGTAACAAACACCAAGGATATATACCATCCTTGATAGCACTTTCAGCTGCCATGAGGTCTCTTCAGAGGTAGGGACATATGTTTGCCATACAAATATAGTCGCATATATCTTTGATATCGAGTCCCTTTAAAATTTTAATTTTGAACCATAGGTTTGAGTTCAAGAATAACCACAAAGACTGGGTCACCAATGTCAAACCCCACTTAGGTCCTGGAATATCAGAACGTGTTTGGGAGGCCATACGGTCGACAGATGAAAACATCGAACTTTGTCACTCGGTTAAATCTGAAATTCATGGAGCTCTTACTGCACTTCTTGAGGTATTAAGCTTTTTTTTTTTTTTTTTTAATCAATCATCATCAGCCTAATACCTTTGTCGTCATATTGCTCATTTCAACCACACTCTCAAATTTTGAAGTTGTCTATGGTATAGCGATAGAAAACCGAATCACCATTTTTCTCGAGTGACGCACAAATAAACAGGTGGGATATGGATCGGCTCCTAGTATCATATTTTCTCCAGTCTTCTTAATGCCTTCCTTAACTTTCTTCTTTAGGATTTTGGGGTCCTGGTGATCCCTACAGTTCCTGGTCCTCCACCAAAACTCCTAACTGAAGGAGGTACACTGGAAACTTTTCGGGTTAGAGCTTTTAGCTTGCTGTCTATTGCTGGAGTGTCTGGGTTTTGCCAGGTAATTTGCCTTGCATCATCAGCATAAAAATGATTGTACTTCATATTTATATTGTTAGCCATATCCTATGCTACCATTTTCTGGTGGAATTATTAGTTAATTAGTTCTATATTGCAGGTGAGCCTACCACTTGGAAAATATAATAACCTTCCAGTGTCTGTTTCTTTGATTGCAAAACATGGAGCAGATGGGTTTCTTCTGAATTTAGTTGAAACCCTTTATGGTACTCTCAAGGAACAAGTTGAAATTGCCGAGAAATCTGGTTACCAGTGTCAAAACCCTGTATAAAATGTTATTATCAATAGTCCGATAAGGTATAAGATAGACCAGTCACACGAGAGCATTTCTCATCATGTTGTATATTAGTGAAACAACTAGTAATAATTGGAAAGAAGATGGTGAAGATGCGATATTTTTTTCCGCTTTTAGTTCCAGTGCATATTGTTCTTAACTGCTTAGTCTGTGCTCTTCAGAACAATAATTAATCTAAATCTGTATTTGATACTGTATAATTTTCTGCAGTATGTTTATATTATCTTTCATACCGGGTTAGCAGTACCCTTTGGCTTGGCCAACTCAATTCTAGTTCCCGTCTATATCTTGTCAGAAGTCAAACTTCCATCACGGTTTAATACATAGGAATGACTATTCCTGGGTCTGAATTTGCAAGCTCTCCAAATCGTTCACCTCTTGTTGCCAACTTCTCCATGTTTACCGCCATGTATCCTATATTCCTATCCTTAAGAAAACAAGGCCTGCTACATCCAGTCCATCTCCACATGCTTCCCATCTGAATTCTTACCAGGTACTGCTGTATGGAGTTCTAATCACATTAGATGCAACTTCGCAACTATCTATGCTGCCGACTCGATTCTCATCACGCTATTGATGTTTTCTCCAGGCTCTCAAGCATATCACGACCACCGTTTCACATGACAGAAAATTGCAATAGTTTTGGTGAAGTACAATGTGAAGAAAAGAAAATGAACAAAAAAATTCAGAGATGCGAGCACTAATTTTTTTATAGAGATCAAATTGAAAATAATTTTATTCCAAATTTTTGGTCGGAATGTTCCTCCAGTCCTGAGTAAGGGTGCACACGGTACGGTTCGGCTCGGTTCTTAACGAGACCGAGTACTGTACCTCCCAGTCCTCGGTTCCAAAATGTTGGACCGGCACTGCACCTTGTACCTCTGTTCCTACCATTCGGTCACACGACACGTCCGCACTGTGCACGGTTCCTGACCGCCGTTTCTGTACTTTTCCGCATGAAATATGTCTTTTTCTCTCGACAATCTAAGTACTTGTTTTTTACTTGTTTTTCAATATATTAAGTAATACTAATATCTCAAATTCTCATTCAAAGCAACAACCAATAAGTAGCAATATTAAGTGAAAACACACACACTAAAGTCCGGAAAATCCGAAAAATAACAAGTAACAAGAGGCGTAGCTACGGTCTCATGTAATGTACACACACACACACTAGGTCTTGAAAATGAGAAAATCAAGAAAAAAGAACAACTAGCAAGTGCGGCTAGTGTTGCGGTAGTCTTGAATCTTGATCTTCTAATCCATGTCAAAGACTTGTGGTGTCATCAGTGTTGATAGGACCAAGTAACGCTGCAAAAACAAATAATAACAGTTAGTAACAAACTTGTAGACATAATTCTCATGACTGCAAAGACTGCTACGACTACAAAGATTGTAAAGACTGCAAGGATTGCAAAGACTGTAAGGATTGTAAGGAATGCAAAGACTGCGATAAATGCAAGGATTGCAAAGATTGCGACGACTACAAGGACGATAAGGAAGGACTGCAAAAAATGTAAGGACGACAAAGACTGCAAGAAATGCAAAGAATGCAAAAACTGCAAGGATTGTTTATACCGCAAACTGCAAAGACTGTGGAGACTGTGGAGAATGTGAAGACTGCAAGGACTGTGAAGACTGCAAAGACTGCGAGGACTGCAAAGATGATAAAAATTGTTATGATGATAAATGCAAGCATGGAAATTGAGTCGCCAGTGTGTACGTCACTAGTGACTACAAGGATGTTGTTCGAAATGCGGCGTTATGACTGTGTTAGCAAGATTCTTGGGTTGATTTCGATGTATTAGAATATAATGATGCACTACAATAAATAAATCGGTGTGAGTGGGATCAGACGGTGGATCCGATTTGAAAACCAACAGTCGACCGAAACCAACAGGTCCAAACACATATGCTATATCCAAAAAAAAGAACAAAAGGAAATCCTGTTTTTCAAATCAATTAATCAGACATAATTCTCATGGGTTATCAAGACCTTCAATCTTAACTCGGTAGCTAAACTGCTCACTCCTAAAACATGAATCACAATTGATAGAAAACAGCACACCCTGAGCTACATGGAATAACCACTATCTCAACAAAAACGAAATATACTCACATCCGAAAACAAAAATATTCATGAATCATGATCGAATAAATAAATTACCCAGGACTAGCAGAAATCACACAAAATCCAACAGAATATGGAAAAATTACTAATGAAAACCTAATTCAAGAATGAAACATCCAAAACAAATAAACTAAAAGTATAAATCCAATCCGTAAGATTAAAGACTGAAATAAAAACCCTAACCTTAGATTTCGATCAACAATCTCCAAACCCCCAGTGAATATTCTGATAAGAACCTTGTCAGATTCTTATCAAGAAAGCAACCGAGAACTTTATCGTAAACAAGTTTATGGTAAAAACTAGCAAAATTCTTTTCTATGATTTCATTCAATTCTGCAGAAGTATTTATAATAGACTCAACATCTAAAAATAGACTCAAACTATCAAAGGAAACTACCTAATAAAACACTATAAAACTTTTAACCTAAGAAACAACTTCTTTCTTAACTTACTGACTTCTAAATTAAACCATCTACTGACTTCCACGATGGAAACCGCTTCTTGCTGCAATATTATTTCAGTTAAGTTCTGGAGGTTCTATCATTCCTACTCCCTTAAGCACATCCTTGTCCTCAAGGATTGTCATTAATAGCAACGTCATTTGTTCTTCGCTAACTTCAGTTGGTAGCGCTTTAGATACCCCAGTGCTTGTTTTTACAGCCTTCTTTAAATTAGACACATGAAAAACTGGATGAATTTTCGATCCTTCTGGTAGTTCCAGTCGGTAGGCAACCTTTCCAATGCGTTGTAGAATCTTATAAGGGCCGAAAAAACGAGACGACAATTTCTCAGAAGGCTCGAGAACAAATTGAAGTATGACGATAAGTTTGAAGTTTCAAATATACATATTCTCCTTCTTGAAACTCCATTTCCAGACGCTTTTTATCTGCATTTTGCTTCATCCTATTCTGGGCCACCTGCAAGTTCTCTTTCAAAACAGCCAACACTTGATTTCTTTGCACACAAGCTTCATCTAAACTGGTGCTCTTTGCTTCTCCAGGAATATAATTATTCAAAGCAGGAGGAGGTATCCCATAAAGGGATTCAAAAGGTGTGACTTTGGTCGAGGTATGATACGTTGTGTTGTACCAGTACTCTGCCCAAGACAACCATAACGTCCAAGTCTTTGGTTTGTCGTTGATAAAACATCTTAAATAAGCTTCTAAACACCTATTAACAACTTCAGTTTGTCCGTCTGTTTGAGGATGATAAGAAGAGCTGAGCTTGAGTTGAGTTCCTTGTAATCTAAATAACTCTTGCCAAAAACGACTTATGAATACAAAGATCTCTATCGGATATGATTGTTTTAGGAAAACCATGAAGTTTAACTATGAAATCCATGAAGTGTTGAGCTACAAGAATAAATTTGTATAGGGATGCTTTAATGCAATGAAGTGAGCATATTTAGTTAACCGGTCAACCACCACTAGTATGACAAATCTTACTGCTAGAATTTGGTAACCCAACGATGAAATCCATTGATATGTCGACCATATAGTAGTAGGTATTTGAAGAGGTCTGCAGAATCCAGATTTACGACAATGTACTATATTTATTCCTTTGACATATATCGCACCCAATAATAAAATTTTTCACATCTTGCCTCATCCCAGCCAATAGAATAAACGATTCAATCTCCGAATGGTTTTTAAGTATCCGTAATGACCAAATGTTGGTGTCGAATGAAATTCCTTCATAAGTACAGTCTTCCACTTAGACATTGGGCTTACAACCAATTGATTTTGTCGATACCTTAATAGCCCATCATCTTCAGAATAATGTTTCGTACTAAAATTAGTACAATCAAGTTTTTGTAGTTTTTCCTTTATCCAAGGGTCCATCTTGAGATCCTGTTTGAGTTCATCTATCCAAGAACAATGTACATATGATATAGCTTGCAACGTACCATTATCGTCGTATATTCTTGATAGTGCATCGGCTGCTTGGTTTTTGATTCCTTGTTTATACACAATTTCATAATCATATCCAAGCAACTTAGTAAGCCATTTTTGTTGAGACGGTGTAGTTGCCTTAGCATCTAAAAAATATTTCAGACTTTGTTGGTCAGTTCGAACCAAAAATCTTCGTCCAATCAAATATGGCCTCCACTTGGTTACTGCATGAATAAAAGCAAGGAGTTCCTTTTTATATGTTGATAGACCCAAGTGTTTAGGGCCAAGTGCCTTGCTAATATAAGCAATAGGCCTGCCCTCTTGCATTAAAACAGCTCCAATACCTCTTCCACTGGCATCACTTTCAATTACGAAAGTTTTAAGAAAATATGGTAGTGCTAAAACAGGGGCCAAAACCATGGCTTCCTTAAGAGATGTAAACGCTTTATGGGCATCCTCGGACCACTTAAAGCTATCTTTCTTTAAGAGTTGTGTCAACGGTGAAGCAATTTTTCCATAATCCTTTATAAATTTCCTATAGTAACCTGTCAAGCCTAGAAAACCTCTTAATGCTTTAATGGTTTTGGGGACCGGCCATTCCTTCATGCATTGTATTTTTGACGGATCAACCGCTACTCCTTCACGGTTTATTATATGACCCAAGTACTCCACTTCCCTTTTTCCGAATGAGCATTTGCTAAGCTTTACCACCAACTTATGTTCTCGCAAAATTTCGAAAACAACCCGTAGATGTAACAAGTGTTCCTCCCATGTTTTACTGTAGATCAATATATCGTCAAAGAACACCAATACATTCTTGCGGAGCTGGTTACGAAAGATGTCATTCATTAGATGTTGGAATGTAGAGGGTGCATTAGTGAGACCAAAAGGCATCACTAGGAACTCATAATGACCATCATGAGTTCGGAAAGCAGTCTTAGGTATGTCATCCTCATGCATTCTAATCTGGTGGTAACCTGCACGTAAATCCAACTTCGAGAAAAAACAAGCTCCATGAAGCTCATCAATTAACTCATCGATCACCGGTATAGGAAATTTATCCTTAATAGTAACTAGATTTAGTGCCCTATAATCAACACACATACGCCATGAACCATCTTTCTTTTTCACCAATAGAACAG
This sequence comes from Papaver armeniacum, assembly GCA_023531295.1. NCBI lineage: Eukaryota > Viridiplantae > Streptophyta > Magnoliopsida > Ranunculales > Papaveraceae > Papaver > Papaver armeniacum. The sequence continues at coordinate 146,717 of JAJJWW010017743.1, read as the reverse complement.
GTGAAGAAAACGGACTGGTACTTGGGCGTACTAATCCAGTATTCAACAATTCCTTAACAACATTTTCAATTTCATTTTTTTGGTAGTGCGCATACCTGTATGGCCGCACATTGACAGGAGAGCTATTCGGTAGCAGTGGTATCTGATGATCATGACTTCTTGAAGGTGGTAATGTAGTCGGAGTTGAGAATACTTCTTTGAACTCATCCATGATGTTGCATATGTCTGATGGAATTTCATCTTTTCCTGTTATCTGTTGAGCTTGTCGTATATGACAGATATAACTGGGTGCCCCTTTTCTTATCATCTCACAATTGCATGACTTGTCGCGATCTTTGTCTAATGATTCAATTCCCCTACCAACCGAATGATTCTTTCATCCACAGTAAACTCCATTATAAGCTTCTTAAAGTCCCAACTGATTGGACCTAGTGTTTGTAACCATTGTGCACCAAGAACGATGTCACACCCTCCCAATGCAAGAACATTAAAGTCGCACACAAAAGTATAGCCCTAAGTGAAATTTCAAACTGGACATCTACCAAGACATGGTATCCGCGTTCCATTAGCAACCATCACCTCGAATTTTTCATCACCTAATATCTCAATTCCTAATTTTTTTGGAATTGATGGGTCAATAAAATTGTGGGTACCGCCGCAGTCGATCAAAATTGTGACATTCGCCTTTTAATTGCCCCCGATATTCTCATTGTTTGAGGAGTTCGAGATCCCGCCAAAGCATGAACAGATATCTCTCCTATTTCTTCTTGTTCTTCCTCTACGGTTGTTGTGTTTAATAACATCATCACATTGTTCCTCATCTCCTCGATTAAAAAGATAGTTTTAGTTTTACACTTGTGTCCCTTAAACCACTTTTCATCACAATAGAAACAAAGTTGTTGTTTTCGACGTTCATCATGCTCAAACGAGATAATCTTTTAACTCGAAGGAAGATTTGGTGGTAACTTTGTTTGATTATTGTTACCAAAGCAGAATATGTAAAGGTGAACGATTGGTGTTTCTTACAATTTGGCGTTTCAAAGAGAGTTTCTCATCTTGTGCGACCAATGTCAATAGCTTCAGATAGTAACTTAGGTTTGAATGAGAGTGTTTCTAAGCCAACTTCCTCCTTAAGACCACTAATAAAACAACTTGTAAGAAAGCTCTGAGGTAAGCCTTGTACCTGATTAGATAGTCGTTCAAATTCCTCACGGTAATTTTCAAAACTTCCACAACTGCTTTGTTTTAGTTTGGATAACTTTGCTGCATAATCTTCAAGACCAGTATTCCCAAATCTCTTCAATAATGTTGTTTTAAAAGCATTCCATGACTTATCTTCCATGTAATCTTGTACCCACTTATACCATTGTGATGCTTTTCCATCAAGATGGAAGCTTGCCATATTTAACTTCTCTCCTTCAGGGATCTTATAAAAGTCAAAATATGTCTCTGCCTTACTTAACCAAGATTCTGGATCTTCACCATTAAATTGTTATAGGATAAGCTTCACGAACGGTCTGTTTTCGCCTTTTTTTGATTCAGCAAATTGAGTTTCGATTGCCTTCAACCTGTCTTGTAAATCTTTGATTTGTTGCTCCATATTCTTCTTTTGTTGTCGGGTAAAGTGTAACATATGTCGGACGAACCAGCTCTGGTACCAATTGATAAGAACCTTGTCAGATTCTTATCAAGAAAGCAACCGAGAACTTTATCGTAAACAAGTTTATGGTAAAAACTAGCAAAATTCTTTTCTATGATTTCATTCAATTCTGCAGAAGTATTTATAATAGACTCAACATCTAAAAATAGACTCAAACTATCAAAGGAAACTACCTAATAAAACACTATAAAACTTTTAACCCAAGAAACAACTTCTTTCTTAACTTACTGACTTCTAAATTAAACCATCTACTGACTTCCACGATGGAAACCGCTTCTTGCTGCAATATTATTTCAGTTAAGTTCTGGAGGTTCTATCATATTCCTCCTCCAAAATCAAATCCAAAATCAAACCCCCAGGGTTTTTTTTTTTATTTAACTTTGGTAGAGATTGAGATTGAGGTTAACTTTGGTAGAGATTGAGATTTGGTTAACAGAGTTACAGAGAAGAAGATTTCTCCTTCTCAGAGAGAGGAGACGAGAAAAGAAAGAAGGAAAGTGAACTGAAACCCTAACCTTTTGATGTTAGTTTATATACCCCCTTTAATCTAACTGCTAATACCGATCCCTTATCCCCTAAATCTAACGGTTTTGATTATTCTAGACTTTCGGTCCTAAGACGCACCTGCACTTGTATTGGACCGTGTACCCATACCCCCTGCACCTCTGTTCCTATTTTTGGACCTAGACTGCACCTTGTACCTCGGTTCGGTCCAAAACCAGGTACGGTTCCACCGGTTCCGGTTCGGTCCTTCGGTCCGGCTCGGTTCCTGTGCACCCTTAGTCCTGAGCATTCCGCTTTCCATAAGAGCTAGCACCATGGTGCCCCCCATCCCTTCCCTATCCCTCAAAAACCCCAAAAAACAAGTACTATGGTCACCCATATCCCTACTCATATAGGGATATCCCTCACTTTCCCTACATGGAGGATCACATCTAATCCGCCTTGTAGGGAAGGGAAATCATACTGTTACTCAGTAGCAGTATTTTTTTACGCTTTACGGGTACTGAGTAGCCGTAGCTTTTTACACGGGTACTGAGTAGCCATATCAGTAAAAATATTTGTTTGACCTTTTTTTGTTTACATCTCTCTCACACCCGATCCTAACCATCCATCGTTAATAACAGCTCTATCTTCTCCACCGTCGGATCCCAACGGTTATTTTTTCAAAATCCTCTATAAATACCACTTTAATTCTCTACTCAAATCCTCTCCTCTTACAATTAGTTTTTCCTCTCTTCTTACAATTAGTTTTCTTCAGTAAAATTTATTTATCAAGTTTTTTTCTTTGAGCAAGAGTTTTAAAATTTGTTTTGCTCATCAATGTCGGAGACTCAAAAGCCAAAAAGGAAACATAGAACGAGATCTACTACTTTGGAAGATCATCACATTGCTACTAATTACTGTGCTCTTGGTTATAATAGTTATGCAGATAAAAATGAGTTCTGGGAAATCCTTTTTAAAAAATTTGTGGAAGGTTGTGGTGGGAATCCACATGACCGTACTTTAAAAAGCGTTCGCAGTCGGTTTAGCATAATCAATAATTAAGTGGATAACTTTTCCGAATGTGTTGCAAGAGCCGCTGCAAGTAATCCGGGCTTGGACTCTATTAACCGGATATGTTATCTAAATATGTTCATTATAGTTGTTGTATATGTTGTTTGTCAATAGTTTAATTTATGCGTATCTTATTTATGGTTTGTTTACATTGATGTAGGTGTTAATCGCGAGAAGTTTGCATGTTGAAATACACCAAAAACACTTTACTCGAGATGCTGAGTACGAACTGCTTAAAGATGCTCCAAATGTACCAGTAGGTGTAGCTGAAGATATGAACCAAGATTCTAATCCTCCGTCATCTCAAATTCATGGAAATTTCTCTAATATGTTTAGTACTACAACCCCATCTTCTCAAAATCCACCTACAAGCCAATTCATCGAGACTCCATTTGAAAATCAATTTCCAAACGCTTATAATGTCCCTAGCGGTATCCCTTTTCCATTAGGATATACCCCTAGTACGAACCCAAGTATAATACCTGGAACGTCGTCAGGTGGATTTACAGAAGACAAACGCAAGTCGAGAGCAGCGAAAAAATCTCAAACTAATAAAAAGGTCGCTGGGACAAGCAAACCCACCGCACCATCCTCACAAGACTCCCCGGATGAGCGATGCGGGCAGTAAACTTGTTGATTTTCTAAAAGAATCCTGAATGACAGTCGCACCTCGTCAGGAACAACAAAATCAAATTATGGAAAAGTTGCTAAAGACAACACAACAACAAATTGAAGCTGCTCGAGAGAAAGACGAAAGGGAAATAATGAAAATGGATCTCGAAAAGCTGGCTCCAAATGCAAAAAAGTACTTTGAATTAAAACAATGCCATATTGGCCAGGCAGTTGGAGAGGCAAGGGAATAATCATTTCTATTTTTAATAACTTAGTTTAAGTGTTTATTTTATTTTTAGTAAAGCCGTGTTTCAGTTCCGGTAATGTAGTTTCCTTTTTCTGAGTAATATTAATTTATATATTTCTAATTACGATAATTTGAATTATATTTTGTTATACCAATGGCTAATTTCCACCGGCCACTTTCAATGCCTATTATAAATTGTCAAAAAGTTCCTCAACACAAACAATCCAAAATAATTGGCATTAGTATCCTCTGTGTCTCATATTTTTTTGGTTTCAATAGATAACATGGTAATGGTTGGGTATACCGTAGAAGAGGATGTTGCATTCACCACAGTTGTTCAAGAACTCTCCGACTATGAAAAATGGACGCTGGTGTTTGACGGCTTTGTACAAGCGTTTGGAAATGTTAATATCCGAACCAGACGACAACTTCAACAACGGATTTGTTAAATTTAAATACAGGTTCGCAAGTATGTTAGAATACAAAGAAAGATTCATGGTTACGCCCCACAACACATGAAAACTGCGATTACCGTAGGTGATAATAAATAATTCTGAAATTTTGAATGTTGTTTCCACATAGACACTAACCTATTGCTTTATGCTTGTTTTACGTAGGAGGAAATGGGAAAATTTGTGTACCGACTAGATTATCGTACATAATTTACATGTTATGAGTGCTACTTAATCTTTAAGGCTAACATGCCTAACTTGGAATGTTACAATCCAGAAATGATTGTCGGCGCTCCTCCATAAGACGGACCTGACGAATAGTATATGCAGTTGTTGTTTAAGATTTTGTGAGTAAATCTATGTGTAAACCCCCACGAGACTATAACTCGTACACTAGGGTCACCTACGACAAGTAAAAACTAGCCGTTTACATTTAGAACCATGGATCATTTTCATTACCCTGATGTTGGTACGTGGTTGTACTTTGATTGAGTGGCTCAAGAATTATAAGGAGGATGGTAAAATTCTTCTTGACTGTTTGGAACATAAGAACCCGTCGACGGACCCAAATCACGAGACTGGCCCGGTGTAAAAGACTCACATGTATGTGGTGGTAGATACTCTCGCACACATCTCTGATTGAAACCTAAACCGTATTTGATTTTGTATTGCAGTTCCTTTGTGTGGTCGAAATAGAAATGTTGTTGAGCCATGAGTTGTTGTTGCGAATCCTGATATGCCTGACACCATATCTCCTGTATACAGTAAACACCGACATGAGTTTATATTTTTTTCACAAGTAGAATATATAAGAATTAATGGACATATGATACTCACAGCTGTACCATGATTGACATTATAATTGGGTTGGGGATACTCCCCCAAATACTCCATTCCAATAGGCATATCAATCGCTTTAAAATCAGGGCCGCATACTCGAGTTGTCATATTTTTTTGTTGGATATGGGAAGAGTTGACGATCGACGGGCACCAACTCTTCTGTGTATGTGCTTTTTCGTGGCGGTGCTGGTTTGCGTACATAAGCATCGTTATCCTGCGTACCATACAAATCCATGTTTCCTTCATGTACAATTACACCTGAGTACTTACCAACTGGCATCTCCTTCCACCACAGCTTATACTCATGATCGGGTACTTCAACATAATGCAAGGAATTAAGTTCATTGTTGGCGTACAAATAGGCAGTGTTGATGTCTACTGTTGAATCAGGAGGATTGCATTGTATTACTGTCATTCCAATAACTTGTTTGAGACACCGTTCGCCCAGGTACAAGGCGTTGTGACCAAATGGATCGTAAAAGACCCTCCGTGTTACAGACATTTTTTTCGCCTCTACCACCTCGGGGTTGGTCTTCCATTCACTATCCTCCCATGGCGACCATACTATATAATCGAATGAGAAGTTATCAATTTGGTAACGCAGAAGAGTCACTGAATGGGTACCTATATCACTCTGTGCGCCTCTTTTCAAGTCTCTTTGGTCTCCATCATATAACCTACCCGCTGGCCACGGATCCATATTTTCATTCTCCGCCTTGGTATAGGGAAATAAACATCGGAAATATGCCCAAAACCAAGGCTGCAACAATATTAGTTATTATTAACAACTAATTGCATTATACGGTCACCAATAAAAAACAAGTAAGGAAAGTAAGATTACAAGTGGGTATGAATTTTTACCATCAATGGATACGAAAATAACTGCAAGTCAGGCTTGTTGCACGTTACTCCAGTATTCAAGCCCCATAGCATACTACCGTACAACGCCGAACCCCAATCATAATGCCTCAGCACATTTAAATCCCTCATTATACCAAGTCATTTTTAATCTCAACAACATTGTTCTTGTTTGGGAAAAGGATATTCTCAAAACACCAAATCAAAAACCATCTTGCAATTTGCTCATGTTCAAGAACATCGTTTTCTACGCCAAGTCTATGGTCAAGAAACACTTTAATCAAACTCTTCTTGATCCCCCTGCATCTATCCATAACTTGAACTCTCAAGTCGACTATGTTTTATTGTCTAACTTCTTCTATTCCAATTATCTCCATAGTTTCACCTCCTTTCCTTCTTCTTGTTGTAGAGGATGCGTTAATATATGAGAGCAAACAATCTATGGTTTGGGGAGCAATCTCATGCAGTTGGTCCATACTAATTTCTTCCAATGATATGCGATTTCCTCGTACAATTGGAATTCCGGTAATTTGAGTGAAGTCTAATGGGGTAAACCCTATTTCCAAACTAGGGAAGTGAAATGTATTGGTGGTATGCCACCACCTTTCAAACATACCAGTAGTTAGGCAGTTGTCTTGTAGTTTCGGATAATGTATCTTGAAAATTGAATTAAACCCACAGTCGTCAACAGGTTGTCTAGCATGTGGAAATTTATAAACTCAAGTGGTATGCATTTCATGAAGTTGGCTTACACTACTTCGATGTTTCAGAGCTTTCTGCCTCTCATCTGTCGAGATTGAGATTTTCAGTTTATGATCACTATGTTCTTTTGAAGAAACCGGAATTCTATCATTCATAATTCGTTGAAAATCATCGGAGTACATCTACAACACACATGTACACAAAATCAGCACAAAACAATCCATTTTATGCAAAAATTCTATAATGGATAAATATTGTACAAGACCAACAAAAAAAATTAGCCACATTATCTATCAAACTACAACAAAAAAAATCAATCAATCCTAAATTATCCATCCAAATACAATCTCTCCGCCAACAATCAGCCCTAGACATAATATATATTCATTTAATCATCCATCAATCCAAAATTATCAATAACAATACCATATCTAAACCAAGAATCATTCATAAACAACAACCTCTTTGATTGAATCAACAAAATACCATAAATTCAATCAACAATGTCTCAAACTATCAAACAACATACAATGACACATTATAATGAACCTAACATCTCCAATTTAATCAAACTCAAATTAAATTTAAACCCTAAAATTTGAAACACTCACCTTGGAGGATTTTGTTGATGAAACACGAAATTGAAAAAGGAAAATACTTTTCTAGATACTAATGAACAAACCCATTGAATTTTAGCTCCTAAATCACACCAGAGAGTCTTCAAATCGAAACAGGATGTGGAGAGGAGAAAAATAGAGAAGAAAAAGGAATGCCGCGGGAGGTCGCTCTCCTGATGCCTTAAACATATGATACGGAGAGCGAGTAGCCGTATTGGTCAAGTCAACGAGTTGACTGATACGGCTACTCAGTAGTCGTTTGACACTATTCATACGGTTACTCAGTAGCCGTATCATGTAGGGAAGGGAAAAGAGGGCACCATAGTGAGGTTGCCTTCCGCCACCTATCCCTTCCTACATATGAGGGATAGGGAAGGGATACCCTCTCCCATAGTGCTCGGTCTAAATAAACGGATCCAAACATCGAATGGACGTCCGATGAATTGGTTGGATATGCCCCATAACCCTATGTACGGACTTGTCGGGTTAGGGTTTTTAATTACCCTACCTACCTGCTAAAAAAACCTAAAATGCTAGTTATCCTCCACTCATGTCCCCCAACCATTTCCACCATTAGGTGTCATGAAGATAGTGGTCTAATGCCACACAAAAGGACTCCATGCTAATTTCAATTCAAGGGATCAATGGGCTAAAATTTGACACCTCATTGGGGAAATGGGTGGGGGAATATGGGGAAAAATACGGTTTATTCCAAAACCCCATCCAAATATACTAGTTAGTCCTGACCCATTCAATTAGGTACAAATTAGTCCATTTTCATTGAAAGTACACAAATAACCTTCCTAATTTACAATTTAGTCCAAAGTGACTCACAATGATGTCAGCAGTTTTAAATAATATAAAAATAATTAAAAACAATTTATCTTTCGAACCGTTTGTCCAAAATTCACAAACTTTATATGTTCGGAAGGCTCTTTCCGAGAGCTACAAAAAGAGTACCCATATGACTATATAATTCTCATTTTTAAAAAATCTTAGTTTACATTGGCGTACAAACATGTACATGTCAACAAAAATCCAAAAAATCCAAAGACAAAACAAGGTGCACCAGTTTGTACACCAACATAGCAAAAGTAGACTCGCAATTAATCTCATACGATAACAAGTTAGCTAGGTGATCCATTCCCAAGGGTTTACCGAACGGTCCTCTCATACTGAGTTTGAAGCCCGTCGCCCTCCGGCACATGAAAGCATCTTGTTGATACGCAAGACATGGAAATGATGTATTTATACTGCTCATCTATACATACAATGACGAAGAGGAAAAAGTGGTCAAGACAGAGATCAAACTATTGTTTCATGAAGTTTTTAACCGACAAGGAATCTAATAAAACAACAAAATAATTATACAAAGGGGAGCTAGATATTGGTGACTCGTAAGCTAAAATACCGCTATAGCACCAGTTTCTAACTTATTTTTCACCTAGGCCTATATAATTGAGTAATCACTGATAGCATGAATACTGGGTAACACATTGATAAACCATCCAGTTCTTACAGGCTACAAATCAGAAAAAATGATTATACTAACTTACAAGTATGAGCTTAAATCTATTCATCTCTGTCTCGCAGAGATTATTTTAATAAAACTGTTCGAAAATGGCACTTGAAAGTCGCAACAAATATCCTAGAATGTATATTATCTTTGCCTAAGAGATGTTACACAAGGACAGCTTTTGATGGTATAAGAAAGAGATGCAGTAACTTTTGATGTTTTGTGGTATAAAAATCCAACATTTATACCACAAAAATGCACATATTACTGAAAATCCAACACATGTACAATTAGTGCTTTCCCTAATTTTTGGTTTGTATACATAAATATAGTCCTACAAGTGTACAACTATTTACACCTAAAATGAAGTTAATATCTTAAAGTGTTTTTCATTCATTTGTTTCATATATCGAAATCATTGATAGCATAAATGAAGTTTGCTGGTTCTGGCAGAGAACGAGGTCGAGGTACACTAAATGAAGATGAGGCCTTGGTATTCAAAGTCTAAAAATTGAAACTGAAAAACTAAAAATTCAAAGTCTAAAAATTTAAACAGATGCGTAAGATGAAGTTAAAAAATTAATACACTATTCTATTTCATACGTAAAACTAAAAAAAAGATAGGCATGGAGTTAAAGTAACGCAAAACGTTTGACAGGGAATATAGGCAGTGAGTTCAAGTAACACAAACCACATCAAATGCTGCGCAGGAAATCTAATAGTAATTAACGAAGATTCAATGAGATGGCTATATCCTTGTTCAGAAGCGATAAATGTAGTTGGTAATGATCAGTTTTAGTAATTTGCTTCAAAAAGAATCTACACATGGTACAACTATGTGCACTTTAACGATCAACGGGTGTACAACTAATGCACATTAAAAATCAAGATGTGTATAATTATGTACATGTTAAGAATGGACATGTGTTTAACTATGTGCACATCAACAATTCAATAACAGCATGCCACAATTGCACTTACCAGTTATTAGTGCAACAACAATCTTCTTGGATAATGGGGAGCATTTTCTACGAGCAACCTTATCATCGTGCGACTCAAGCAAATCTGTCACATGCTGCAAAACAAATTGATACATACTAGAGCTCAATACAGGTGTATAACTATGTGCACATTAAAAATCAACATGTGTGAAATTATGTGAACAATAACGATCAATAGGTGTACAATTATGTACACATTAACTAACAGGTGTACAACAGTGTGTACATAAAAGTCAACATGTGTACAATTATGTACACATTAAGAATCAACATGTGTACAACTATGTACACATCATCCACTACTCATTTTAAAGAATCACTCATTTATAGAAAATCACAAAGACTAAAAGTTCAGACCCAGAAACGAAAAATACTTTTCACTAAAATTTGATTAAGAGTCCTAGTGTGGGCTATTATATACACATGTACTTTATGTCACATGTGCAAAACAATGTGCACTTGTATTATAGGTGTACTAATATGTACACTTGTATTATAGGTGTACTGATAGGAAATAAGAAATCCCAAGACATTCCACAATGCAAATATATATTCGGATGAGATCGAAAATTGAAAATAGATGAAATTCAAATTTGTTTGATGGGTTATACAGACTAAGATGCATAACTTCAAAATTAAATTCAAAAACTATGGTGAACTTCAAAAAGAATCAATATGTGCACAACTATGTACACTTTAGCAATCAGGTGTACAACCATGTACACTTTAGCAATCATTAGCAATCAACAGGTGTACAAGAATGTACACGTTAAGAATCAATATAAACTTACCATAGTGTCTAAAGTTGCAAAAATAAGAGCTTCAATCCCGTCACTGACAACCTTATGCTCATTGTCTGAAGGATCCAAAGAGAGGAGACCTTGTCACTACGAATATCTCTGGTGTGCCCACCAAAAAAAAAGAAGAAGATTGTATTAGCAATTGAACCCAGTATGTATATGTCGATCGGGGACTTTGCAGCATGTACTGATAAAGTTTGATGTTTCTGATCTGCATTTAGTGCAGTCTCTAAAAGAAAGTAGATAAAAGTTTAAGAAGGAACACAAGGTCTCTTAACTGATTCCAAGCCGAATTATTAAAAATGTCGTCTTCAAGAAGCTGGTGACAATAATCAAGTTCACCTTCCCAACCACCCACTGGAAGAAACATGCCGTCTTTCAATCTCATTCAAGCAATTTTAATGGAGCTCGAAAGTTAAACACGACAACTGCTGAATGAATTTGAATACACATTCGCCAATACAACTATTCCTCTTACAAGCTAAAATTATATGGTCCACAATTATCCACGAATGGGATAAAACAGAGGAGTACTATTAGTGGAAACTTAGCACATTAATCGTATGTGCTCGTAAGGAAATGAATGAGAGATGATCTAGTCATTTAGGAATATTAGAAATCAACTACAATAGTTACAAAATAGGAAAAACTAAACATTTTGAATACCGAAAAAATTAAATTTAAGGGAAGCAAATACAAATTCTGTACATGTTTATTTATGAACCATCAGTAGGAAAAACAATGAGGAAATGGAAATGGCAGGAACTACATACCTGTCGGTGGGACCAAGCATGATAATTTTTCGCATCTGGAAAGAGTATCTTCTTGGTGAACTCAAGCTCAACATTAGTAGCTTCAGTTACCAATTTCTCGGCAACCGATCGCCTATGATACCTACATAAACCTACAATGGTTCATTAACTTTATCCAAACAAGCTTAACTTTATTCTTACCCAAACTCTTGGTTTTAAAAATTAAGGAAAACCTTCCTCAGAAACAAATATGTGCACATTCAACATGTGTACAATTATGTACACATGTGTACAACTATATACACATTATCAATTCAATAATAAGATAGTGAATATTCAAAAAATTGGTTACGCAACACAACATAGTACAAACATTATAAAACAAAAGCATCACAGATTAGCCTAATCTCATGAGATCATGCTCCTAAACTTACCTGATTTTGATTTCTTGTACATCGTCATCTGATATTTATATAGAGAATAAAGCATAGTATAGTTATTTAGATCGAACACTTTGTATATACTACAAAAGTAAACAAAAGAGGATTTCATCTTCCGAACCAAAGTTAGGTCAAATGATTGTGCAGATAAGCATTGATGACATACCAGTCCTAGGCGAAGTAGGTAAGAACTTCGCCATTAACATCATCAAACTCCACAAAACTAGGCCACTTCGGTGACATGGATTGAGCAAAACCAGCACCGGGATTTCCTCTTCGTATGTACCTAAATTAGCACATTTACTCTTTTCAAAAACTAAGCTCTGTAAAATAATAAACTAAAGAAGCAAACAGAAAAACCTTTTTTTTGAGAAAAAGTATACATACTCAATCATGGTTGTTCTGCATTTCAAGGAACTGAAATTATCCAAGGCACAAACTGAAACTGTGATTCTTATTGTAGAACAAACTATGGATGACTACATCAGGAGTCACATTATAAATGGCAAGCCATCCCAAAGCTGATTTCACTACTTTCTTTTATTTTATTTGCCAGAATTGGTAAAGGTCTCTACTATTGCATACAAAGTGACAGCAAAGGTTGCTTTTACAATGCTTTTTTGATACACAATGTTTAAATCTGTCAGCAACAAAGTCTAAGGCTCAATTGAATAGAAAAATTTAAAAATGGGAAAAATAATAGCAACCCATTATGGGGAATAGAAATCAAAAGTTATTAAATCAGTCATCCCGTTATACTGATAAATTGAAATCACCTAGATGTGTATTGTAAAATTGAACAGAGAATTCAATCAATAAGACCAACACGATGTTCATTTACCAAATATTTATATCAACACAGTAATAAATCAATCACCAATACAAATGACACAGTAATAATAATTTAAGAATCAAAGAAATGCGTATGTCAAAACAGTATATTTAAGTTTAATCACAGGGACAAATATACCTAGCATTTCCTTGTAAAGAACCGACCCATTTATGACTTCTAATCTCGATTCATTCCTTAACATTAAACATCACCAGCTTCTTTAGGACCCCCACAAAAATTTGTAATAAGTCTAAATATGACAACCATAAATCTGCAGACCGGCTCTCATACGTTTGATTATCTGCTGGAAGTTCGTATTTGTAAACCAGGAATAGTTATGTCTGTCCTATAGTCATTACATGAAAGTATATCTTAGATTCTGGTAAACCACCATAGTACTATCACCAAGACACTTCAGGACACTCAAATGGTTTAGAACCGTATATGTCAAAATTAGTAATGCTATCACCAAAAAAAAAAAAAACACTTCCTATCCTCCAAATATGAGCATCCATTACTAATAAACAAAAACTCAAAATGATCTCCATAAAAACTATTAACGAAAGGAAACACAGTTGAGCAGTTTTAAACACTTTCTACATTACAAAGACCAGAGCATTTAAACCCATCATCATTAGCCTATCAACTAAACATACTTATCACTGTATATACCCAACAAGATACAATCCTTCAAGGAAACCCTAAAATTGATACTCAATTGAATAAAGGAACCAAATAAAACATACCAAAATCATCAAAAATCCCCCAAATTAAGAAAATAAACACTTATTCAGAAAAATATTGGCAATAATAATTTCTTCCAAAAATAAATAAAAGATCGCAAGTAAATGAAAAACTTACCTACAGATTGTTGTAATGACGATGAGTGAATCAGTCGTCCTCTAAAAATTAATATGAAATCAATTGAACTTCCGCGGAACCCCTAAATTGATGAAACTAAACCTAAACCAAATGTTTACAATACGAAAATTGTTAACACAATCGATGAATCAAGTGAAACGAAATAAATCTAACAAAAAGAAAAAAAAACGAGATGAAACCAATACATCATCTTCAACAGGAGCGGATGGAAAGGCTTTCTCGACATTGAAAATGAAGAAATGAAAACTGTGTTTAGAAGAAATGTAAATCTGATGGGTACTTTTGTCATCAATTTTTTTTATTTTGGACTAAATCGTTCACAAAAGGACTGACTCGTCATGGATTGGGTAAATTTGAACCTCTTAGTACTAGGCTTGAAAGAGTAGGACTAGAGCGTCCAAAGCCCAGTAATTATGGGATTAAACGTTAATTTCTACAGAAATATATGGGGAAGTGTAGCACTGCCGTAAAAAACCCACTGCGTGGCTTTATTATCCTATTAATCCTAGGATCGTAGGAGTTGGTTAGAATCAGCGGTCAAAATCTGTATTTCGTGACGCGTGTAATCATTTTAAGGTTCCCAACCCTACTCTTGGAGTAGCGTATCTCAATTCTCTGAAAATATTGAAAAGTGAGAACCACTACTACAGAGAAAAGAAAGAAAGAGTCGGCTCTACAGAAAGAGAGAGATTATAGCAATGGCTTCTGCGATGTTGAAGAGATCAATGGTAGTGAATGGAATCAGGGTTTTAGGTACAAGGGCATTCGCATCGTCATCTGTAACTGTCGGAACTGATCTGGTTTCGACAATCTCTGATGTTTCTCTACAAAAAGCTCGAACTTGGGATGAAGGTGTTTCATCTAAGTTCTCTACAACTCCTATCAAAGACATCTTCAAGGTTTGTACTTTTAATCTCTCTAAATTCTATCCCTAATTGGATTTTCGATTTTTTTTCATCTTCTGAATCGGTTTTGACTCGTTTTTTTTTTCTTTTGCAGGACAAGAAAGTTGTCATTTTTGGGCTTCCTGTAAGTTCAATTATTTGCCCCAATTTAATGGATATTTCTGTTGTTGATGATCTTTTAAAGGGTTTTCGTTAAACCCTTATATTTGTTTTTTTTAGGGTGCATTTACGGGTGTTTGTTCAGCTCAACATGTACCTAGTTACAAGAAGAACATTGATAAATTTAAAGCAAAAGGAATTGATTCCGTGATTTGTGTTGCCGTCAATGATCCATATGTTATGAATGGATGGGCCGACAAGCTTGGTGCCAAAGATGCTGTAAGTCCTTTTTTTTTTTTCTTCTCATGTAATCATTTTTCTTGTGATTTTGTCTATTCACTAATTGAATGCTGTGACATAAAAACTCTTTTTAGAGAAACTCCAATTGGTCAAGAATAAAATTTCACCCTTCTAATCTAATGATGAAAAAAAAAACCATTTCCATACTAACATAGTGGTAGAAAGAGTACCATGTTGCGCCTACACTTCAAACGGTTTAGCTTTAACCATGTTAATAGTTCCACAACATTGGTTGATAGAGAATCTAAGTGTACTTACTTTACCAATGAGTCGTGAAATGCTATGGTTCTTACAAATGATTTCTTCACTTATTCAGAAGTAAATCAGGAGATTGTGCACCCTTCATTTACCTAGTTTAGTTCTAAAGAAAAAAGAAAGTGCAGCTGGTTAGATCCAGCCTATTCTTGAAAACCCGCACACACTCCCTTTCCAAAAGAGATCAATACACCAAGTACTAGTACTACGCTTAGATTTATTGGATTTGTTGAATAAATATGGGTATTAAACCCGAAATTTCCGGCGGATGGCCAGTGACCCAAAGAAATGAAAGAACCGGTTACATCTTTCGTATGATCTCCTCTTATAGATAGGACTAACAAAATCAAACAAAGTTTGTATCAAATTGTCCCTTTTTTTTATTGTTTGATTAAGTTTTTTTTCCCTTTTATTTTTTACATAGATTTTCTTATTCCATTTTGAATTTTTTTTTTGATATTTCAATTGAGGTTCCCACTCAGAAACACACTTATTAGGATTAGGTCCAGATCTCATGTCAGTCGTGAAAAAACCTCATCTTTTGCAACCCTTTCTAAAAAAAGGGTGTCGTTGGACTAAGAACGGGAAGGAAGAAGGCGAGTAGGTCTGCTTATTCCTCATCCTCAAATCAGTCTTGATAGAATTCAAAAAAATAGGTGAATTGAGTGCTGTATGCGTCAGTATTGTAACAATTAACTTGCCTGCCAAACTGTCTGTGTTGAAAATTTGAAGATCTGACACCATAGACTATATGCAAGGAAACATTATTAACATTTTGTAATGTATGACCATTGTGTTTGTTCGTACAGAGCTCCTACTAAAACTATAAATGCCATATTCGTCTTCTTGATTGGTTTACAACTGAAGGTAAACAAACCTATTTAGAGGATGGTCTTTAACTAACTGAATGTTCTCTAAGATTATGTAGAGGTTTCTTCTCTAGCAAGCTCACTGAATGTTTTCTAAGACGTTCCAACGATCTACTACCAATAGTCCTGCGTTACTAAGTGCAGTCCTGTTGAACAAGAACTAGTTAGCATGATATATAAACCATTCCTTCATTTGATGTTGATCTATTTGAAGAGAGACTTCTCTTGAGTAATGTGATTGAAAAGCCAAAAGATTTATGTAAATGAAAACTTGACGTTGATGTAACTCTGCTGCACTAAATTTGATTGATACAAAGGTTTAATTCAGAACCCATGCAAAAATAATGAAGAATTTAGAGACCAGCAAAGCGAATTTTGTTGGAAACCACATCCTGTATAAGTTCAAGACCAAGTTGATTCTGTTATCAGTTAGTCCGCTACACATCTGCATTTTTTAGGATCAGATTGATATTAGAATCAGTTAGTCTGCTACTATTTGACAGGCCATCTTTAGGCTACCAACTGGAATCAATACTACTTGAATTCCATCTGGTTCATCCACTGTACATATGGCACCAAGAATCAGGGTCACTGGTCTTTTGACTATCTGGTTCTGGTTGGGACATTGTTCTGGGGTTACATTCTCTAGGTACATTGTAATTGATTAATACAAAGTCTTGTGGATGGCACCATAACAAAGCTATACAGTACTATGTGGATATGTATTGCCTCTTTGACAATGTTTCTTTATATCTATGTTAAGGACAAATAATAATTATAGTAGCGTGAGGAAGAATGAGCGAGAACCAATATGTGAAAATCCTTATTCTTAAGCATTCTTGGTCTTCACATTAGTGTTCAAGTATAATCAGAAAATTACCCTATACTGGCGCACAAGTGTGAAAGACTGAAAGATCTGACTAAGAAACATACCCCTTTGTTGTTTGAATTTCTAGCTCAACATTGATTGTAACGTGAAGACCAGTAATGCTTAATTGTTTGTTCTTTTGTGGATAGTATTGATGTATTAGCCATATGCTAAAAATCTACATGCATGTAGTTTTTAGACACCTCTTGTTTAATTGTTTAATTCTTTGATAAACGCAAATCAAGGGATTCAACATCCTTAACTTTTTAATTTTTGCTTTAGATTGAATTCTATGGTGACTTTGACGGGAGCTTCCACAAGAGCTTGAACTTGGAGAAAGATCTATGTGCTGCTTTGCTTGGTCATCGTTCCCAAAGGTATGCTTCTAGTCTGTTGTTTTCTCTCTCTTTCTGTTTCTTGCAATCCTTTGCAACATGACACAGACCTGCCTTACCTCACCGTCTATGCATAAGAATGACCATCTTACCCTACAACGAACTCACTGTAATAGCCACCATGTGGTACTATATTAATCATGCTACCATTAAAAGTACCTCAAATACTCTGGTACTGGCACTGCCATCACCAGCACAATATAGGGATCTCCGAACCCATGTGGCCACCTCTACTATTCACCATGGCCACACCTTCTGACCTACCATTCTACCGCCAGTGCTGCTACACCACCACCTCGCCATTGCACATCATCACCATCAGCCATGAGGTTGCCACGTACAGCCATCGCAGGGCCCCTGTCTGTCATCCCCCTTCTCCACCATCCCCTCCCTAGCATCATAATTCATAGCCACCACCAAGTCAACATGCACTTCTCTTTTATTGTAAATATGTACCAAACTAACTTGTTTAACTTACTAACTAATTACAAACCTAACTTTCAAAGAAGTAGTACTTTTGGTTCCCCAAAATATCATTGGGCATGATTATTCAATTTGTTACCTAACGCCCTTATTCCTAGTCAAGACCTAAACTTCCACGAAATAATGCACCTCTTATGGATGGCTGTTATCATTGTTCTGCAGATGGTCAGCATATGTCGAAGATGGAAAAGTTAAGGTTCTGAACGTCGAGGAAGTACCATCTGACTTCAAGGTATCTGGTGGAGAAGTAATATTAGGTCAGATCTGAACCCTTTTTTCCACAGTACATTAGTTTTCTTCTCCGGAGTAAAAGAACCTAATGTCAATAAAAAATATCTTTATCTATGGAGTGTAAAGTTATGCAGTTGTTTGTTTTGAGTTATGTCCCGACTCCTGCGGGTCCTGCTATTATAAACCCTCCAAGGTTTAGATGCCTTTGAACAGTATGACTTGAGAAAGCTAAATTGTATTTTCTTTGTTGATATTTAAATGCCCTCCTTCTGTGAGTTTATAGTTTTCTGCCTACATTATTTTACTCTTTCTTATATGGTGGGTAGAGCTAATTAAATGAATCTTGAATGTCTGTTACGACGTTGAGAGTTGAGACATATTGAACGTGACTTGAGGAAATATACAAGCAGATGTAGTTTGAATGGTTGTAAGTTGTAAGCATCAAATCTGATAAGCAAGCTTCTCTTTTGGACCTTCGGTCCAGCTCTAATGTCTTTGTCACTGTATGGTGTCTGGGTTTGTTTTGTTCATACTAATTTTCACGTTGTAATGTGTGGGTGGAATCGGGTCTAGGTTTTTGTGTCTCTCATTTCCCCGGGGCTTACTGTGTTCTAGTTATTGGTTAAATTTGGATTAGCGTTGCAGTCTAGGTATGGGACTTCCATTTTGTCTCTTCAATCTCCAACTCTAAGCTTGAATAAGCTTAAAAGGGGGTGTCAACCTCAGAAACCAAATCATAGTGGGTTCTCCTGTTATCTTTGATTTTATAATATATTATATTGTCAGTCTTTTTTGTTTGAGATTGAGTTATTATTGGGTGCAAACAAACAATCAAACTTCAATGCGGCGGGGTCAATTGTGCAAGAGGGAAAAGTGTCGTTTATATCTTATGTTTGGGGTCCTTGGGGACCTGATTTTCGATTGAAGCGATATGGATTCACGATATGTTTTAGTTGATATATCTGACATGGATTTGGGTGTCTGTATTTTTTTTTTTACTGAAGAACGGTTGGTAAGGTTGATTTAGAAACTAGGTACTGAAATAGTTACTGCAGTGGTATGGTGTCTATGTGACAAGATGGCTGTGTTTCAGTGATAAGTAATTGTTGTCGACTGAACACAGTGACCTGCTATTATGCCAGGCCTGCCCAGTGTTGTGGTCCTTGTTAGAAAAACATATGCCTCATGCCTGTCTAAAGTTGGCGTAGATATCAGGGTTCAACCTTTAAGTTACAGTCATCGTGATTGAATTTTCGTAGGAAGCTAGCTAAAGCAAGTGCAAAATTAAATGCTAAACACTGTGTTATCTAAAGCTTAGAAAAGCCTAAGACGGAATTTATGTTGTGCTGAACTTGCATTGTACAGTGGATCACAGATCCAAGTCAAAGATTCTTAAAAAGAGTCGGACCAAAAGTGTGTGTAATCAACGACAACCATAAAAGCCGTTGTCCAAAGGTAATGTGGACAAGCTAGAAAGCCCTTCAAGGTGGTGCATATATACAACAACATTGGGGGAAAGTTAAAGTAAAAAAAATATAAATAGAACAAACACAAAACAACGAATGCATTCAGACTCGTAATGTGGAGGAGTACTTTGTTTAGAATCTCAAAGCTTATTGTAAAGTACTCGTGTTTATACTTTCTTTTTCCTTGACGTGCCAATGACAAAGTATAACAACATAGCCTTTTTTTTATCAATGCTAGCTAGGGGACCGGACCGGACCGAGGAGGGCCTTAACGTGACCGTTGAACAATTTAAATATGAAAAATGTTGCATAAATTTATTTTTATCGTTAATCCGGATTTAAGTGCTCATAAAGCCAGAACTTCCTGAAGAAGAAACATTTCCTGTTTCTGTTGGTGGTGGTAGATATTTAACTCTTTAACGATTTTGCCAATGTAAAAGGACGTGAGATCGGTCTCTGTATTCCATTCCGTTTCACAGGTGACTTCTTTTGGAAAAGATAGTTTTTGGTTTGCATTAGAGAGTTTCAACTATCAATCTCTTCTATGCAGCAGCAGATACAAAGGAGATAACGAAAGGATGGATAAAGAAAAGAAAAAGGTTAATATTTCTGACCCACCATTCAAACACAGGGTAAACAAGTCTGTCAATAGGTCAAAGAAAGGAGGGTGTGCACCCAATATACTAGTTTAACAGAGGACCTAATCTAAATGGTAGAGGTAAATGTGTCGCCCTTTGGTTAGTTGTACGTGGAGAAACACTGTACGGTCGAGTCATATTGCGGTCAAGCCAAGTCACATCAGTATTTGTTGGTGTAAGTTGTGACACTACAAACAGGTGCATGGAGCCAAATCAGAAAGATTTTGCGACTGTAAGGTTCTGTTATGTATTGTATGTGGTTGTTAAGTTTTCTCGAAGGTTGAATGCCTCGTTACCTCCTCCGGAGTTTCAATCCCACTCCTTCCGGACTTTCCGTGTGCACACAATATTTCCACTGTTTTTAGAAAAGAGTTATACCGTTATTTTTTCATTTTAATTTACTTTTTTATTTTTTGGGTGTGATGATACATCTTCTCCGGAGATGGGGGAGTATTAGAGATTTGGAGGTGGTTTTAAAATTCTCACCTCACCTTAAAATTCAGTTCTACGAAACTAGAAGTCTTCTACTCCTGTATCTGTAGCATACCTAACAGTACTTTTATTGGTATTCATTATTATACTATCATACAATGCATCTACTTTTTAAAACCACGTACGTATCAACTTTACCGTGCCATTAATTAGAGACTACACAGGACTGGTTGGAGTTGAACCCTCTATTCCTCGTACTTACAACTAGAAGTCTATGAGTGTTCTAGTTGGTCAGAGATTTGGTTGATGTTCAACAACAAGATCAGAGGTTCAATCTCGTTTATATATACTACTACCATTTTCACCCCATGTGTCAAAATTAAATTAAAAAAAATTACAAAAAAAAAAAAAACTCATTCTCTTTCTGATGAAATGCAATTCATGCATCGATGGGCACGAGGAAATATAGCCAATTTTCAACAAGAATGATAGAAAAAAAAAAATCTAGAATGGCTGTCTGGTGGAACAACTAGTCAAGAACCATAACAACACACCCACAATTCTCTCTATCTATATATGTTCTCTCTAAGTCTAACCTATAATCTCATATGTGTCTCTTTCCCTCTCCCTTTCGTACTAGTAAGTAATTATAAATCTTATTGCTAGTGTCTTTACCAACTGCATGCTTAAACTAGATAGTCTGTAACAACCATGCAGTAGTGCAATATACTAGCTTCTAATCCTCCTCCTCCTCTCAAGTCTCAACCATACAAATCCCTTGGTAAACCTCTTTTTTTTAGGTTCTTCACCACAAAAAACTCTCCTCTTCTTTATCTCTTTCTTTAATTTTTTCCTTACAGTATTAAACTAAAAGTGAAATCAAGCTGCTTTTCTTTTTTGGAAAAGGGTTTGTTCAGATTTTGTCCACACAGAATCCATATGTGCATACTGCTGCTATCTTTTGATCCTACTATAAATAATTGGCTTTGCACAACTAGTACTGGCTTGGGTTCATCATTAGATTGTGGGTACCATTTATCTCTTTTCTCTTCTTCAACCATATATACCTATACATAATATAAGAAAAAACATTTAGAATCAAACGAGAAAAGATTGACAAACGGATATACAGGAGGAGACCATATTGAATATGTTTGAACAAGAAGAGAGAAGAGTGAAGATCTAGTGTTGGTGGAGTTAAGCTAGTTAGGCCATTGTTCATCAGCAACAACCATGGCTGTAGCTCATCAACCACCAAATAGTCGTTTACAAACAATGTTACAGTCAGCTGTTCAAGCTGTTCAATGGACTTACAGTCTCTTTTGGCAAGTCTGTCCTCAACAAGGGTTAGTAGCTGCTGCTTCATTTCATCATGAATAATTACTCAAAAAAAAATCTGATTTTTTCTTTCTTTTTTGTTCTTTCTGCTTCCATGGTGAATGATATTTTTCTATCAGCAGGATCTTAGTATGGGGAGATGGTTACTACAATGGAGCAATAAAGACAAGAAAAACAGTTCAACCAGTTGAAGTTAGTACAGAAGAAGCATCACTACAAAGAAGCCAACAACTTAGAGAATTATACGAATCGTTATCGGCCGAAGAAACAAATCAACCTGCTCGTCGACCTTGTGCTGCGTTATCACCAGAAGACTTGACGGAATCCGAGTGGTTCTATCTCATGTCTGTTTCTTTCTCATTTCCACCTGGTGTAGGGTATGTATAACAGTTCTTGCACTTACACTCAAACTTCTTCTTCTGACAGTTGAACATCTTCTTCTTCTTCTTCTCTTCTTCTTCTTTATTTAATCAATATTTAATTACTTTATAAGTCGTTACTAATCATGGTTTCCTCATTCTTTATATATCTTTTAGTGCTTTGTTAATCGTTTCCGTTGTTCCTTTAGATTCTCCTCACTTTCTTGAAATGTTTAATAGAGAGAATGCATTTTGTAGGGACATAGTGTCTTAGAAATCAAGGAATTAATTAAGATTTTTTTTTCATATCTTCATACCAACCAGTCTTCTCTTCTCTTAAAGCTTGCTAGCTAGTAAGTAAGATTATCCTTATGTTTTTGGTGTATACTGAAAACTAAACATTCTCTATAAAGTGCATTCCATCCATATATATTCAAAGATATAATAAAATAAATGTTTGCTTTAATTTCTTTCTTTTTTGGTATATACTGTCATCATATAAAGATGTATCTAAACATACCTCTATCAGGTCTGTTCATACTTGACACTTCAAATCAAACTGAGTTTGTGTTTCTTTTTGAATTTGGGTATAACTCCATTAAACCCTTACTAGGGGAGTTTCTAGCTCTAAGTGGAGTATTTCTTAGGATAACTGTTTAGGTTTATTTAAAGCCTACCCTGTGCCATAACTTTATTTTTGTTTTCAAGTTTTACATAGAAAATTCCTTAGAGCATATGAAGTGTTTTATTTAGTTAGGTAGAAAATACCTATCACTTTTATCCTCTCCTATTGCATCCACGGTCCATTTTTGTTTTCAAAACGGCTCGTTCTTCTAGTTGACATCTATAATTCTAAGCAGTGACGCAGCCAGTATAGACCTCTAGGCGCTGAATGCCCCAAAACAAAAATGTGATCCCATCAGATTCTAGTTCGCCCCACTGTCGTTATAGGGAGAAACCCATGGCCACTATCTTTGCTCCACCACTGCTGTTTGAATTGCCTTTTGTGTTCCTAATCAATATTTTCGATTAATTAGTGTATCGACTTGATTTTTCAATCATCACCATGTTCCTCTACTGCCCTTGGTTTATGGCTCCCGGGCCACAACATAACCCTCAACAGTACGTAATGGCGTTAAGCCATTGCTGCTATCGTACTCTTACTCTTGCTATATCAAGGAAACTGAGTAATTAATGCGCTAAGATATTATTGCTATGTATTCTCCTAGTCACATTAAATTCTTGTCGTAGCACATTTATGAAGTCTGTAGTATATGGTGGTTATTAATTTTTAACCAAGAGAATTTTCAGTCCTGACATCACAGTTATTTAACATGTCTTTACAGTTACTGACCTACGTTATTTACCTCTGAATTCGAAATTCATTAGCGGCTTCATTTTTACTGACAGATTTCATGTTAAATGTTAATGTAAATTTGGATACCGGGCATTAACACTTATGATGAATGTTGCGGCGAACTAATGCTGGCTATGTATTCATTTTATTTGTAGGCTACCAGGAAAAGCATACACAAGGCAACAACATATTTGGCTTACCGGTGCAAATGAGACTGAAAGCAAGATTTTCAGCAGAGCAATTCTTGCCAAGGTATATATATATGTCTTCCTTTTCTAACCTTATTTAGCTACTACAATACGTTTTAGTGTTAATAGAATCTATCCAAATTATTTACTAATGTTCAGTTATCTTGCTTTCATGGGGCACGATTGATTACTCCTACAGAGTGCTCATATACAAACTGTATTATGCATTCCCCTCCTCGACGGCATTATCGAATTCGGCACAACAGATCGAGTGAGTTGCAATACTTTCCGGAATCATCATTTCACTGTTGCAGTATCCGTTGCTGTTGGTGAATTTCATTTTATGATGGACTGACACGGCATACATGTAATATATAGGTACAAGAAGACCTCGGATTGATCCAATATGTGAAGGGATTCTTCACGGATTATAGACACCACCCGACACCTGCCCGTTCGGAACACTCAACATCAAACCCTGCATCCACTTCATCAGAACAATTCAACTTCAATTCTACACCAGGATTACTCTCTGCAATGTACTCTGCAGCCCACCCAATTCCCCATTCCAGTAACCTAGAAAAACAAAACGAAGATGACGAGGACGATGAGGAGGAGGAAGAAGAGGAAGAGGATGATGACGAAGAAAATGGGTCGGAATCAGATTCACAAGCCGAAACGGGTCGTAATAGTTATGCGGATGCAGCTACAACAGCAGTAGTGATGCAAGACCCGATCCATTTATGTGACCCGATGATTGAAGGTTTAGTAACAACAACAGCTGAAAGAAGTGAATTAGTTCAGCATGAAATGTCTGAAGATATTCGGATTGGGTCACCTGATGATGTCTCTAATAATAATTTAGACCCGGATGTGAGAATGTTTGATATAACCCATGGATCTGAGCCGGGTCGTAAATGGTCAGCTGATCAGTTAATCAGTGGCGGCGGACTTCAGATACCGAATTCAGGTTAGTTATTTTCTCTGGGGATTTTGTTACGGTACAACATAGTTCTACAGTAAAGACAATCTTGGAACCCTTAGGTAGTGTCAGATGGTAGGGGGACCAGCATCAATGGTTTATTTATTGTGTTTCAGTTGGGCATACGGAAGATTCGT
Organism: Papaver armeniacum; assembly: GCA_023531295.1. NCBI lineage: Eukaryota > Viridiplantae > Streptophyta > Magnoliopsida > Ranunculales > Papaveraceae > Papaver > Papaver armeniacum. The sequence goes on along the minus strand of JAJJWW010017743.1, from coordinate 121,647 downwards.
ACACTCCCGTTACATCAGATTCTAAATGATGCCTAGCTAACTGAAAGTCAAAAATTTCTAACTAACAACAGTCCTTTTGGTAGAGATTCACAGTAAGAGTTTAGTACCTGTGATTTTAGTTAGATCATGAGCATGACATGCATATGCGTCTTGGAACATATAGCATGGGCATGAGTTCTGCCAGAATAATTTACTTTTTTAGAGTCAAAAAGAAGAAAAAAAAAGAGAAAATGGGTTATTTGTCCAAAAAAATTTAAAACACGGTTCAAATGGACGAGTAAAAAAAAATACGGGTGAAATAGCCAAAAAAAATAAATAGCAAGGATGAAACTGGATTCATCCCGCTTATACTTAAAAATACCAAGGATGAAACCTGGATGCATCCCGTGTAAAATAAAAATAAGAAAAAATATTTGAAAATAAACGGATGAAACCTGTTACATCCTCGCCTATTTTTAAATTTTTGTCCATTTAAACAGTATATTTTTAACTATTTAAACAGTATCAAAACCCAAGTGTCTTTTTCACCCAGGAATTGTCGATTTTGGTCTTTTTGACCAATTTTGTGAAAAAACATTGGTTTAACTCCAGGTTTTATTTTCAGTTCACCGTTCTCATATCTAGGATTTAGTTGGGTGCCACGTAGTGTTGTCAACATAAAAGTTCGGTGCATATCAAGCAAAATTGACAACCATCTCCCTTTAGATGGTGGCACTTTGGATGGATATGCGAGTTTTAGTTCAAATGTATGACATATTTAGGACAGCGTCTGGTATTTAGGATGTCACATAACCCAAGAGAGCAAAAATTTCTTCGGAAGCAGAAATTGATTCTAGAAATCATAAGCATAAACTTAGTTTCAGTGAGAATAAACTTTCATTTGTAGTAGCCAAACCGAAGAAAAAGAGAAGCTAATGAACTTCTAACTTTTGAAATCAGTTCCTGGTCTGAAAAATAATTTCTGAATTAGTATTCAAACACCCACTAAAGGCCATTTTCAGCATCACCACCGCTAGAGTCACTTACATTGTCAACTTTATTCGGTCATAGGCATAGACATCTATTCCAACATCTTTACTGATTCAGCTGAACCGAGTTGACACCATGACAGCTCTGGGATGGACCTGTCATTTTATGATTTTGACCTGTCATTTTAATAATTTGGGCTGTACCGTTAGCAGACCAACTTTGTCAGTCACTACGGTACTTTCTTTTTCACGTGTGGAAGTCCTATTATTGATAACAAACTTGTGTTTTATTTTATGCAGACACCCCTCAAAATGAAGAATTAATTCAAGAGGACAGCCACTACTCGCAAACGGTTTCAACAATTCTCCAGCAAAATTCAAATCAATGGCCAGATTATACGACAACAGCAGCACTAGGAGGAGCTTACATTGGATACACACTATCTTCTTCTTCATCATCATCAACAACATCGCAATCAGCATTTTCAAAATGGAGTAGTCAAAATAATCATCTCCTTCATTTACCGCCACCTCTGGATGTCACATCGTCGCCACCACAATGGAGGCTCAAGTACATCTTGTTTCACGTACCGTATTTACATAATAAAATCCGGGACGAAAGTTGTACAAGATCAAGAGATGGTAGTGAGCAAGGACAGAACAAGTTACGGAAAGGTTCCTCAGCAGAAGATTTGAGTGCAAATCACGTCCTCGCTGAGAGAAGACGACGCGAAAAATTGAACGAACGGTTTATCGTTTTACGGTCATTAGTCCCGTTCGTCACGAAAATGGACAAAGCTTCTATTCTTGGGGATACCATCGAGTACGTTAAACAGCTCAAGAAGAAGATACAAGAACTAGAATTGAAGAATCAATCGGATATTGATCAAAGAATGAAAAGTATGGTCGGGTTCAGTGGTGGTGGTTCTAATCAAATGGTTCATGATCCAGTCGGGTTTCCCGGATCCGAAAAGAGGAAACTGAGAATTGTAGAAGGGAATGCTGGTGCAAAAGCTAAGGTGCTCGAAGGACCGCTGGTTATTGGTAACATAGTTCAGGTGTCAATCATCGAATCTGATGCATTATTGGAGCTGAGGTGCTTGTACAAAGAAGGAATACTTCTAGAGATCATGCAAACGCTTCGAGATCTTCGGTTAGAAATCACGGCCGTTCAATCCTCTTCGAGTAACGGCATTTTTGTCGCCGAGTTAAGAGCTAAGGTATTACTACTTATACTCAACTGTGCAGCTTCTGTAATTAGCTAGTTTTTCTAAGCCAAAAGTACCTAAATGTTGCTCGTTTTTTTTTTTTTGTTGCAGGTGAAAGAGAATTATATTGGAAAGAAGCCAACAATTATGGAAGTTAAGAAGGCAATACATCAAGTCTTATCTCACTAGCTAGCTCGTAGTCACTAAAATATACATAAATTATGTGATCTTTCGTCAAATTACAGACGAAGGAGAAAAGAAGCATTAAATTTCCTAGCTTATTGCATATCTAAAACCTTAGATCATATATGTATATGCTCACTGATGGCTAATGCCTTCCCAAGTTGCAATAGCCAATAAGTAAGGAAATTTCTTTAGCTTCATACAGAAAGCTATTAAAATGCCATATGATTTATAACTTAAAATGTGTTTGGTTAAAATTTTGTGCCTTTTTAGATTGTATATCCATTGATTAAACATTCACTTTTAAATTGGATAGATGTCTTGCTGGCAGAATAGTAAAGTTGTTTCATTTGTATACGTTGATTAAATATTCACTTTTCACTTTTAAATCGATAGATGTCTTACTGGTAGAATAGTAAAGTCAAAGTAGTTTCTTTTGTATTCTAATTTATAAATTAAAAGAGATATAATCGTTTAGCACGAGTTTTTTACTTTGGCTTGAAGGTTGCATATTATACCAGTGGACTTTGGAATGATATATTCTTTTGTTATGTGGTAAACTTCTCACTATTGTATTCTTTCTTGTCGTCTTTATCTCATGTGTTTGTTCAACTATTGAAATTGCGTAGATGACTGTGAAAGCAAAATTCAAACCCACAAAACCTAATCTTGCAATTTTTAAATACTTCAAAACACAAGCATCCAACGAGCTAAGAGGACATAACGTTTCTGCATACTAATAATAAGAAGTTAGAAGTACAAAAGAACATGTTCTCATGCTTAACTGTTGAATGAGAAATAACCAATGCCATATGAAATAATTTAGCTTCGAGAGTGATCGAATATCTCGACTTCTGCCTCACCAATATGGTTTTATAAAAATGCACTCAAAAAACAGCTTTTTTGGTCTCACATGTGTGCAAGCAAGAATGAAGATATAACACCTGCACATGTTGAATGGTGGGAAGGGAAAACCTTCCGCAATAATATTTGGAAAACCCATAGAAACATGGGAAAGAAAAAACTTTTTTCTCATGATTTTTAAGAAAGGAAATCAACCACTATGTGAGGATGAGAATGCTTACTTACCTTGTTTTCCGGCCTACAATTATCACCACTTTCACATCGTCCCAAAGAAACGTCTTCGTTCTTCAATTCTTGATGATTAAATCTTGGAAAGAACCTTGAAAATTGTAACCCTTTTCTAGTACGATGAGCTTTCAATTATATTTTTCATGGATTTTGAGAAATCCATGAGCTTTCTTATTAGTTAGAGATGTAGTCCTAAATCTAAAGACGTGTTTATTAATCGTAGTATTCATATTTATTCATTCATTATCCCCAGGGGTGTTCATGGTCGGTTTTGGTTCGGTTTCAAGCCAAACCAAAACCGAAACCAATACTATCGGTTTCTAAAAATTGAAACCAAACCAATCCATTAACCATTGGTTAGGTTTCCAAATGGTTCCAGTCGGTTTCGGTTTTTGCCGGTGGTTTTTGGTTAATCAATAATTATGTCAAACAAAAAAAATTACACTAATTTACAGAAAAAAATAGTATTGGTTTACAAAAATTTACGAGACAAAAAATAAATAAAAAAATATCAAGAGTAGTTAAAGCTTACTCTAAATCTAGAGATCAAAAGAAGATTTAACTAGTGGCAGTGACATCTCTAATGAAAATTTAATCAATGATTTTTTTTTGTTTATCAATATTCGGTTAACCATTGGTTATTGGTTCGGTTTCTCTATCATACCAAAATCAAACCATTAATCTCGGTTTTCATCTTTTCTAAACCAAAACCAACCATTAGTTAATGGTTCGGTTCGGTTTCCCCCCTAATCGGTTTGGTTTGGTTCGGTTTCTCGGTTAACCAGTAACCATGAACACCCATAATTATCCCTTAGTATCACTTATGTTCTACGATTAATAAAGTTTGTATGATTGATTGCTTGTTTTTTTAAGTCGCGAATTAGATGAGCATGTATTGATTTCTATAGCTAAATTAAGGCTTAAGTGAAAAGCGGGGGTCTAACAACCACACTCAATATTTCGTTCGGCAATCAGTATGGACTAAACCTTAATGATATTCCGAGAGTAAAAACTCAATCAAAGAATAATACTAAAGAGTTTATCTCTTTTTATCAAATCAATCAGCAAATCAAACAAATATAAACCTATGAGCCTGATTGATGTGAAACATACTTGGATGGTACCAAAGACCAATATCCAAGATCAATCAAAGTTCTATCCAACAAATAAGGTCGAATTTACCAACGATGATTAATTAACGCACAACCTGTGATATTTCAATTATAAAGATAAACAATATAAGGAGGAAAAGAAATATCACAGACACCAGAAATTTTGTTAACGAGGAAACCGCAAATGCAGAAAAACCCCGGGACCTAGTCCAGAATAAACATACATTGATTATAGGTTGTTACACCAATTTCCTACTACCTATTCGGACTAGATGTAATACCTGCTTGAGCTGTATTCAAGCACTTGTAGAACTCCTAACAGAACACCGATTCTCTTTAAGAATTATTTTCTTAAAACTCAGAGCTGTCAACGGGGCAAGCTAGGGTCAATCCGTCCCTAGCTTGCCAAGCCATGGACGGGTTAGGGTCAGCCCTAGCTCTAGTAATGTTCATGTACAAGCCCAAAACCCTAGCCCTAGACGGGTTGCAGGTTGGTTTGTCAAATGGGGTGGCTGAAACGTAAAATCACTTAAACGTATAAAAAACTCAGTGGACAGAGGGATTCGAACTCATCCCACCTTGGTTCATATATGAAAACTATAACCACTATTCCATTTCATGGTTGTTGATTACTTTGCTTGTTATTTTATATATAATGGTATATATATGTTGGTCACGACGCTAAGAAAGCACCCCACTACTCCGTAACCCTAAATCTTTATCTATCTAATGTCGGCGGTCAGCCTCTCTAGTCTCAATCTCTCCCTTTCTCTCTTAGACACAAGTACAGAGCATCATATATTTTCATTATTGCCGCCCGGGAATCATCAAAGACTCATCTTATCTTTCTTTTCTTATATCTCAAATCAAATTTTCGTTTTCTATGTGTATTAAGTATTTGAATGAGTAATGAATCAGTGATAAGAAATCAATTGATTCGTTGATATTTAGAATTTTTGGATTGAAGATCGATTGAAATTTGGATTGTATTAAATCAATTAAGGAATATATGAACTTTGATTTCTAGCAGAAAACCCTAAAATCATCTTAAAATTCCTAAATTAGTAACTCACACAGGAAATTGACGGGTAACCCCGAGGGTTGACCCTAGCCCGGCTTGTTTTTACTAGGGCTAGATATGACAACCCTAACCCGGGTTGTTTAGACAATGGGCCAAGCCGAGACGGGTTGAAACAAGCCAATCTAGGTCCAACCCGCGGGCTGGGTTAGAAATTGACAGCTCTACTTCTAGTAGAACACAAATTCTCTTTAAAAGTTATTCTCGAAAATCTTCTAGGAGAACAAGGTTCTCTTTAGAATCACTCTCAAAAATCTTCTAGAAGAATGTTAGTTCTCTTTAGAAGATGTAAACAACATTGATACTTTTCGATCTTTTGTTTTCACAAAACACCAATTCGATTTCCTTTTAGATGTGAATCAAGGTTTTGGAAATCTTGTGTTTGTTTTGAGAAAAACAATTACTAGGTAAAAGTAATATCAAAACAAACTTGTAGATTATGGTTTATTATACTCTTCAAAAATGGAAGAGAAACCTAATTATTCTACAACAAGAACAATTAGAATAAATCAAGATATATCTTGTTTAAAACTTCTTAAGGATTTTTACGAGATACCTTGATCAAAGTTTTCTTTCTAGTTCCGATTTCGACTAACAAGTGTAGGCATACGGTCGAGAACTAAAATCTATCAAAACCTAGGGTTTATGATCAACAACTCCTGAATGGTCTTATATCAGAAGAGAAGACCTTAGAATAAACAAGGTTGTTACCCCAGGTGCCGATGTGGTCGATGGCCCACTCCTGGTGATTAAACAATATCAGCAGGGGCCCTTGATAAAATTGGAGGAACTTCATAATATGCAGAAGCCTGCATGGAGATTAATGATTTAAAATTGCATGCTCAGAGATAAAAATGACCAAGAACTCCATGAACTAGATACTGCATCTAATATAAAGTACATGAGTATGTTGATGGTTGCATGCAAACACTCCCGTACACACTCCTCCATCAAGGCCGTTAATCATTGCAAACAATCAAGACCTACACTGAAGTTATTCTCTGATCACTTTCTACCTCATTGGTCTTTTTTATAGTGAACAAGGTAGCTTGAAAGCTAAGCTAAGCTATTTTCATTTTTCAAGACTCTCCCAATTTTGGGAGTCTTTCCTAAGTTACAACTCTAGCCAAAATAATTAATTTAGCAAATATTGTATTTATGTTAATAAATCACAATTTATCTTAGGAAGGAATTAAAAGATATCACAAACGGTTTAATATGGTAATCAAATATGTTTGGAGTAATAGCTATCTTGCCTAGATAGGGAGACATCAACAACTTGACTAAAAAAGGCTTCTAGTCACGTAATTGGGCTCAAGTCCTTGAACCATTACAAAAAGTTCATGGATTGTTTCCTACTAACGAACTGCAACAATATCAGTAACACTTATAACTGTTACTTTAATAAATCACTCATAACTTCATCGTTATAAATCGGAATTGGGTGATTCTTGGCTCGTTGAATTCGTAAGCTCATTCAATATAACATGAGAACCTTTATCCTATAAAGGTTATTGTCACAAAAGTCGTGGATCAAATAACCTCGAGTATATATACATAAATATACTTTTAGCGTCATAGGAATTGTTCCATAGAGTGAGCATTTTTTCGATGGATTAGAAAGGTAGAATTGAACAAGAATCCAAATGAAATCAATCAACATATACCTTTGTTGATGAAGTCCTTGTTGATGTCTTATTGTAGTCTTCAGTCTCCATCCTTCAAGGATAGCTTCGATTTTACTTCTTGGACCTAATCTAGTCCGAAACTAACTTTAGTATACTAAATCAAGAATGCTTTTTGACAACTAAATTTGACAACTAACTTGACATACCAACGCTAGTGGGTTCAACCGAGAAATGCTCTAACAATTTCCCCCTTTGTCAATTTTAGTGACAAAACCATTTTACATATGAATTTAAACAAATAAAAGCATTACAGCTCCAAAACCCATTATGCTTGATTTCCTTGGTTCTTCAACTATGCGAGTGTTCATACAGTACTTATTGAAGATCCAAAGCATAGTATTATTACACAGCATCAAAGTCCAATTGCATCACAACTTCGACAATAATACTACGGTGATATGTATCACTGCCCCTTAGTCAATACTTCCATCTCACAATGAAAACCTTTCCCCCTTACATAATGATCCGTAAACCATGTGTATGTAGTGTAAACTACCAAATAATTCCCCCTTTTGTCAATATAAATTGGCAAAGATATGAAAACTATGTGATCATAATGAAATTGTCAAAGAGATTATTCATGACTAAAAGAGAACATATCAACTTGGTTTCGATGATTTCACATAGTCAAAACTTAGTGTATTCATCAAGGAGTTTATAAAGATACAAGATAACTCCTACAATATTCCACAACCGAGCTCCCCACAAAGATTTGGCAATTAAGCATAAGTTCAATTTAGAACTCCCTCCCATAAAATGTCATTCCCAAAAGAACAACACAAGAGACCTTACTCCAGGGAGAAGGATTTATAAAAATTGGATTTTAGAAATCCCACAAGTAGATATGAGCTAAGGAACCAATCATTGAAAGTCTCTCATGAGATCGTGTTACTAAAATATTAGAACTATCTCATGGTAAACGATACAAAATATGTAATCATGAAGATCAAGTATTGTGATCATCTTTTCTAAGATACAAACTTGTATATACAAGAACTGATATGCTTAGAAGGAAGAACAACCTTTTCCACAAGGATTTACACCAAGATTGGTTACCATAAGTGTAAGAAAAAGTTTCTTTGACAATAAAAACCAACATCCATTGACTTTGATTATTTCTTATAACATGTTATATGTTGAGGGGTGAATTTCAGTTTAGGTTCTACCCGTCCTAGCTACTACACATGACCTCACAATTCCAATAATAGTAAGAGAAAGAGAGTTGTCTTTTCATTGTACCTTGTCCTTTCTTTTATAGGCTTTCCTAAAAGCCCCTCTTTTCACTACTTCATGACACATGTTCTAATGCCTCTTAATTACCATTAATGCCATTCTTTAACATAACCCCTTCCTTCTTCATTAATTTCTCCTTTATCCTCCCATCTTTTATGGGTGTCTCTATTTGGGCTTGGGTTTAGTCCCCAAGTCCTACATCTTAACCCAAGTTCACCTCTACTCTTAGGGGCATCTCCAACTCGTTAAGAGGATATTTTTTCATGTATCAACATTAGTCCCCTGACTATTGGGTAAATTATCAGATGATCCAATAGTCAAAAGAATCTTCCTTTAGGCGCCTTCCTGTTTTCGCGGCAAATTTCGTTGTTTTATCAAATCTGCGATCGTGGGCGACGCTTTGATTTCCCATCATGCAAAACCTTTCTCCTTTTCGCTTCGACGGTTTACCACTTCCCCTTAGTAACTGCCACGTTCGACCTCAAAGCCCCCCTATATATAGAGCTGTCAATCCATTTTTCCCCTAATGCTTTTCCTTCTTTCCTCCTTCTGAACATACCCATATAATCGCCGTGTCTGATAGTTCCTCTAGCGGTCCACCATCCGACGAGAGTAATGAATCCGAACAGCCTAATAGCAATGGTTCTGAAGAAACAAAGCATCTTAACCAGGAAGAGATCATCTTGCCCGCTCCAACAGACGGCAAATTATATACAATCGTCGAGTTCACGAGTGGTCCCGCCTTAAGGCGCCCGTTGAGGTTAAGGGAAATCAGCGGAGGTGAGTGCGTTTTTCCTTTAGAAGATATCTTTATTTCGCGCCTTTTAAACCCTCATGTGCTGCCTTACCCTGCTGCTCCCGGATGGCTTATGCAACCCGAATCGGAGAGCATGGATACTTTTGCGTTTAAAAATGTTCCACGGATGGCTATTCATCGCGGCGATTATAATCTCCCCCTTATCGATATTCAGTCCAAGTCGAAAACTCATCCGGTGTGGCCACATTGGGCAGCTCGTATACGCTCCAATCCTGACCATGTTGCTGCACTCTAGCGGGCCAACATCGAGGAAGCTATACTTTCGTCTCTTAAGCGGGAAGTGAACAGGTGCATTCGTGATATAACGCGGCTCTTCTGTCGTTGGACTCCTCCTACTCATACCCTTATCACAAAGATGGGGAGAAGCGACCATCGTTTTAGAGGATGTAGTCTCCCTACAGGGCTGCCAATCCATGGTAGTCATTCATATGAGGAGGCGTCTGTTTCGGAGCGCTAAATGATGAGGGACAAGGAATTGTGTACTTATCTCGCCGAAGTGCAAGGACGACTCTCGTCGTGAACGGTTCGGAAGACCCAAGCGCCTCGGGAGCGGGCAAACGGTGAAGAGGTGCGCTCGAAAGGAGACCCCTCGTCGCCCAAGAAACCGAAAGCCAAGTGGGTAGAGGGAGAAGAAAGCGCCTCCCTAAACTCTCGTCCGGTGATCGATCGATGTCCATCTCTTTTCGCGCTCATGAGGCAATCCATGGTCCATCCGATCCACTAGAAACTCGATCCCGAGTGGGTTATCAAGGTCAACTGTCGTGCCTTTTTCCCTCTCCGGTTTGAAGTATTGGGCTCCCAGGATAGTTAATAAAAAGCGTTCCCCGCAAGCGTAAGGAGGAGAATCCCCGCGTGAGTTAGCCGCTTTTATCCTGTTCTGGCTTTGCCATGATGTGTTTGAGTACAGTCCCAAAGATACCATTAAAGGTGAGCTCGTGCCGATGGCGGTGTTGTTATCCCGCGGTGTTTCTTTTCCACTCGCACCGATATTTTTAGGCGGCTTGTATCGTCATCTTGACTTGTTCTGCCGGGATCTCCAGATGGTGGGCTCATCCCACAAGATCGAGACCTATATACATGTTTCCTTCATGCAGGCTTGGTACTGGGAACACGTCCTCCCGTGCGCGCCAGAACCCAATGACCTGGCCATCCATCTGAAGAAGATGTTAAACAGGATGATGGTTCATTAAGAAGCTTCTGTTGTCTATAGCTACCCGCGGATGGCTTTGTGGAACATGAAGGGGAAGATACCAAGGGAGATTTAGGCAAGCATCCGGATATAGCCAAGGATTTCGAACCATTTCCTTATCAAGATGGTCTTTCAGGTCCGACGCATTATAACTTTCTTGCTCCTTTTGATGTTGAGTTGGATTCCTCAAAGCCTTTATCGGCAGCGGACTTTGATTAGGTGATGGCTGTGTTCCCTGGTTTTCTCCCCGGTTTTTATGCCGGTAAATTCATTGATATGTCGTATAATCCTGATCGCACGGCTCGACAAGTTGGGTTTGATCAGGGGGTTCCTCATAGGTTTCCTCCTCCAAATAGTTCTAACGTTGAAGACATCGTCACCGGCTTTCCGGTGTTATTATGTTCGTTTGTAGTAAAGGATTGCTTGGGTGGGGTGGATGCGCCTCCCCCCTTGTTTTTTTTTTTTATTTTTTTAAACGCGCATATTCTCCCTTTTTAGGGGTGTTGGGTGGGGCTGGCGTTGTTTAAACGCGCCTATTCCCTCCTTTTTTTTTCAAGGGAAAAGGGTAGGGCGGGCGTTGTTTAAACGCGTCTATTCCCCCTCTTTTTTTTTATTTTCAAGGGATAAGGGTAGGGCGGACGTTGGTTAAACGCGCCTACTCCCTCTCTTTTTTATTTTCGAGGGAGAAGGGTAGGGCGGGCGTTGTTTAAACACGCCTATTTCCCCCTCTCTTTTTTTCTTCAAAAGAACCGGTCGAGCGGGCGTTGGTTAAACGCGCCTACTCCCCCCTCCTCTTAAAGGAGTTGGTCGAAGCGGGCGTTGTTTAAACGCGCCTACTACCGTTTTTTTCTTTTTGTGCTTGTTGGTCGTTCGGATGCTTTGGGCATTCCTGAAACCTTTGTGGTATCGTCAGTTGATTAGGCGCCTTCGGCGTTCCTGAGGTTTTTATGAAACTTGGCGGTCAATCAGGCGCCTTTGGCCGTCCTGAGACCTTTCGTAAACTTGTCAGTCAATCAGGCGCCATTAACATTCCTTAGACCTTTTGTGAATTTTGTCAGTCGATCAGGCGCCTTTGGCTGCCCTAGGACCTTTTGTGAACTTGTCAGTCAATCAGGTGCCCTTAGCATTCCTGAGACCTTTTATAAATTTCGTCAGTCGATCAGGCGCCCTTGGATATCCTGAGACCTTTTGTGAATTTTGTTAGTCGATCAGGCGCCTTTGGCTGCCCTAGGACCTTTTGTGAACTTGCTACCAATCAGGTGCCCTTAGCATTCCTGAGACCTTTTGTAAATTTCGTCAGTCGATAAGGCACCCTTGGCTATCCTGAGACCTTTTGTCAGTCAACCGAGCACCTTTAGCATTCCCGGGACCTTTTGTAAATTTCGCCAGTCAATCAGGCGCCCTTGGCTATCCTGAGACCTTTTGTCAGTCAACCGAGCGCCTTTGGCATCCCCGGGACCTTTTGTAAATTTCGTCAGTAAATCAAGTGCCCTTGGCTATCCTGAGACCTTTTGTCAGTCAACCGAGTGCCTTTAGGATCCCTGGGACCTTTTGTAAATTTCTTCAGTCAATCAGGAGCCCTTGGCTATCCTGAGACTTTTTGTCAGTCAACCGAGCGCCTTTGGCATCCCCGGGACCTTTTGTAATGCTTACTCATTGATTATGAAAGCGGTTTTTTTTAAAAAAAAAAGGAAAACAAAGAATAAATAAAGTTGTTTATAATTTGCTAGCTCATACTCCGATTCTTCCCTTTCCTTCATCCTTTGGGTTAGTGACGGAAACGGATCATGCACGATTGTTTGTTTCGTGTTTTCGAGCTCCCATTTACACCCGCTTTCGTTCAAATATGCCTCTAATGACAAAGCATTCTTCCGTCGGGTGTCCCATCCTCCGATGATAATGACAATAATTAGGCGAGCTTTTGTCCATCTTGTTGATATCCACCGTGGTTGAGGGCAGTTGAATTTCTCCTTCGGCAATCCATTGATTTAAAAGTTTGACTACGCGATCTTTGCTACAAGGGAGAGGGGCTGGTACTTTATGGTCGCGTCTTCCTCTTTCACCCCTTCCTTGGTTCCTGCCGTCACTTTGGGACCGACCCATACTTTCCTTGCTGATACTGGGCCTTGCATCAACTGAGGTTTCTATCACGACGCCAATCGTAGTACGCTAGATAGAGTCTTTGGGTGCTTATTTTACGCAGTCGGCGATCCTATCACCTGCTTCTTCTAGTTCTACAAAGGTCTGGAACTTGAAATTAATCGACCCCCTTTGAAGGCTGAGATCATTCCTCGTACACAAATTTCGACAAGTGCTTCCTCGTTGATGTCTTCGTGGCAATCTAATGTCAATCGTCTGAACCGCGAGATGTATTTTCCTACTTATTCTCCTACCCGTTGTCCACTCTTGCTTAGGTCTATTGCCGTAATCTTTCTTTTCGCCGAATAAAACTTTCCAAGAAAGAGTGCGGACAAGGTTTTCCAGGAATCCACGCTCTCTTCTTTTAGATTGTCATACCAGAGAACGCTTGTGCCCGTGAGTGACTTGGGAAATTCTTTTAAGCATAGTTTTTCATCATTGGCTCTGTCGTTCATGGATGATAAAAATCGGCTGAGATGTTCCCACACGTTTCCATGGCCTTCGTATATTTGAATTTTTGGGAAGTATAATCTTTGGGGTATGGGTACCCTCGGATGTGTGCGAGATATGGGCTACTCACGCGCATCGGTTGTCTTGTTTAATTACATGGTAGTTCTGCTCTAGGTATTCGGTGATCTCCTCTTGTCTCGCTACTTGTTTTCTTATCAGCCTTGCGTCTATCATCTTTTCTTGTTTCTTCAGGGACACTTTGTCCTGCTTCAACTGCTTGCGTTATCCAGTTTTCCAACTCCTGTCTCCTTCGAGCACGTTTCTTCAGTTCTTTTTGCATGCCTTGTAGAGTTAGCGGCGTGGGTTTCGCTGGTCGAGCTTTATGGTTCACCGATTTCTTGATGACACCTAGGATCGGTGTTTCTCCCTCACTGTCATCGTCCTCTAATGTTACCTGATCGAGGTTAATAGGATGGTCGGCCGCTTGAGCTCCTGTAGTGTCCGAACCGACGCCACCTATGTGTGTCATTTGTGAGCTAGGCACGAGCCTCCGGGTGTGGTCGCCAAATGTTGAGGGGTGAATTTCAGTTTAGGTTCTACCCGTCCTAGCTACTACACATGACCTCACAATTCCAATAATAATAAGAGAAAGAGAGTTGTCTTTACATTGTACCTTGTCCTTTCTTTTATAGGCTTTCCTAAAAGCCCCTCTTTTCACTACTTCATGACACATGTTCTAATACCTCTTAATTACCCTTAATGCCATTCTTTAACATAACCCCTTCCTTCTTCATTAATTCCTCCTTTATCCTCCCATCTTTATGGGTGTCTCTATTTGGGCTTGGGTTTAGTCCCCAAGTCCTACATCTTAACCCAAGTTCACCTCTACTCTTAGGGGCATCTCCAACTCGTTAAGGGGATATTTTTTCATGTATCAACATTATACTTTAAGAATTTCAACACAAATCAAGTTAGGTAATTAAGAATCATACACGTGGTATATAACGATATTCATCAAACACTTCTAGATCAAATGAATCTAATGGTGTTACTCATAGAGTTGTTCAATTGTTTATATTCTCATATAAGTATACAAGACAATATTGACGCAAAATCGAATTTGATTCAAGAGAATCAATTCATGAACATTTAGCCACGGTTTGCAAAGATTGCATTCTTGTTAGAGCATTGCTCGGTCGAACTCGCATGTGTTTCTATCTCAAGCATGTTTGTCAATATTAGTGATTAAAACTATAAATCTTGATTTCTAGCCTATTTATAGATGTCTCGGACTAGGATATAAATAGTGTAGTTGAGCTTAGATCTCTCGGCGTTCATCTCTTGAAGACGAAGAACTACTAAGGGGAGTGTGTGGAACTTCTTCAACAAAAGGTATGTGGAGACTTGAACTCATCTATCACATGGAAAGTCTATTTCTACTATCTCCTATATTGAGACATAAGTCGTGTTACGATATAGTTTTCTCTATACACATTTGAGATTTCGAGCTGAGTATATATCGCTTACATATTTCTCGAAATATGTGTTGGTAAGCTTTCGCTTCGACCAAGTTCATCTTATATCATGAGAAAATTGCTGAGTAACATCTTACATGGTTTGTGTGATACAATCATTTGATGTAGGCTTGGAATGTTTCGATAATGATTATTTCAATATCTTGAAAATTGCTTTGATGCTAATAGTGTGTGAAAACGGCTACTGTCATTATAGAAGAATGTTTCAATGATTGAAATAAAGAGTTGAGGATATAAACGTCTTAATACAGTGTGGTGTTCAATCTGGACTAGGTCCCGGGGGTTTTCTGCATTTTCGGTTTCCTCGTTAACAAAATTCTGGTATCTGTATTATTTCTTTTCCGCATTATATTTTGTTATATAATTAAAATATCACAGGTTGTGCGTTAAGATCAATCAATTAGAATATCCAACCTTTGGTTGTTGATTTACATTGATTGACACTTAAACATTGGTCTTTTGTACCGTTCAAGTTGTTTCACATAATAATCAGGCTCGCGGATTTCTATCTGTTTGATCTGATGATTACATTGTGAAACAAAGATATTAAACTCTTTGATATATTTTATTCTAGATTGAGTCTGACTGTCTAGTTGATTCTCTAGAAAGTGTATTGGAGTAAGTTCTCTCAGATTGCCAAACGAATTGTAGGGTGTGGTTGTTAGACCCTCAATTGGTATCAGAGCATCCAAACACCTTTAAGACCTCATAATTCTATGTTTGTAGCGATCTGATTATGGACGAGTCTATCTCTAATAACGTACCAGCTCATAAATTACCAGATGATTTTCAAAGCTTGGATTCACCAGAGAGAACTGTCACATCTAGGTCAGTATATAAATATTCTCTTAATGTGGAACCTGTTGAAGTCTGGGAAACATGCCTAGAAGAACAGTTAGATGAACTTTCTGATGAAGGTGATTCAGATATTGATAGAGATGTTGATGAGGAAGTCTCTGAGTATGTGAAGGTTTTGAATTCTTTGGAAAAGAAGAAGATGACAACTTCTCATGTCACTCCTCTTATGACTCCTCTCTGTCGAGAAAACAAGAAATTGAGAAGATGTTGCGCAGGTGATTATGTTTCGAATCTTTCTAATGAATCGATCCTCAAGGATTCTGAGGAAAACCTATGTATGAAGTCACTTGAATGTGATAATCTTTATCAAAAGTATTTTTTGTTGGAAGAGAAACTTGCAGAATCTGAAGCAAGGATTAACTCCCAGCAAACAAGTTTGGACGACAGAGAAAGCGCTTGTCTCGCTCGAGAAAAACGCATCGAGACTGATTTAGCTGCTGCACTTGATAAAAACAAGATTTTATAGGAGGAATTGAAAAAGTTCAATACTAGTTCGAACAAATTAACCATTATGCTAGGAGCAAGTAAAAATCATCGTGATACACGAGGATTGGGCTATAAGGGAATATATGCTCCAAGCATTAACAAAGAGGTAAAATTTATCAAGGCTAGTGATTCTTCTCAACAAAAGGTTACCACTGATGGAAAAAGTGAAATACCTACACCGGCAGTTAAGGTTCGAAAGAGCAAAGTATATCAACCTCCAAAGTCAGCACACACGGATCGAGGTAAGAACATTCCTTATGTTTGCCACTATTGCGTAAATAAAGGTCACCTGGAAAGGAGATGTCGTTTCCGTATAAGGAATGAGAAACTTCATGATGTTCTTGTTTGGGCATCACAAGAAGTTGTGAAACCAAGATCATATGAGTACTACTCTTCTAAGCTCATTTGTATCTTTTACAAGAATGTTGTTGGTGAATCACAAAGAAGGAAGTTCAAGAATGGGAAATAGTGCACATTACTATGGGATTCTTGAATGTTCACAATCATTTTTATGTGAACTATGGTGCATGGTCGTTAATGACTTTGTATGTTATTCTTTGTTAAGAAAATCTTTTTATACGCCTTTGGAAGCTATTCTTGGTGTAAATCCGGGCGAAAAAAGATTGATTCTACCCTCTAAGGACAAATCATCTTATATGTGCATTACGAGTTTGTCTTGATGCCTAGGAAACTTCTTATTAGAATTTATTCTTGTTTTTGAGAAGGATTACTAAAGTTTGGAATAGCAATTATTGCGATTACACATAGCTATGTCCAACGATTTTCATCTTCAATGATTTTAGATTTATTTATTTAAATTCTAAATTATTTGGAAGATGATTTTTGCAATTTTAATCTTTATGATTTTATATATTGCAAATTGTTATGGGAGATGTTGTTTATGTCCGTGAACCTGTGACTGTCCCATACTTGTTCCAAAGTTATCTCTATTATGTCAGTATGAATGTATTGATAGAAGATAGAATGAACTTTTGACATTACAAAAGTTAAAGCCTTTTATGTCATTATTTGATGGAAGAAAGGATAAAACTTTTGTGTACAAGGATTAAGTCTATTATATGTCATTGTGCAAATAGTGATGGAAAATAGGATGAATCCTTGTCTATTCCGTAGTATTTGGTCGATCTCCGATCCACATTTTTGTGCATATACTGTGTTGCTCCGTAAGGTTTCTTGTGTTTGAGCATAAACGATTGAGTTGATCATTCTCTTATGATTAACTTATTTGTTGCTCCGTAAGGTTCCTTTTGTTTGAGCATGACCAACTAAATTAATCATTCTCTTTTGGTTATTTTAGTTGTTGCTCCGTAAGTTCTCTTATGTCGAGCATGACCAATTGAATTGATCACTTATTGTGGTTAATTTGGTTGTGTAATTCAATTAAATTAATCGTGGGTTTTCTTGTGATTAATTTGGTTGTATTTTTCGATTGAACTAACCATGGGTTCTCTTGTGGTTGTTTCAATTGAATATTTTTGGATTCAAATTCATGTTTTTCATGTGATTTGATTTTGTCCAAAAGAAATCATTCTTTTTTAGTGAAAGTAAGGTCGCCTTTGTTGTTCCTTCGGGGATGGCATTTTATGGGGGAGAGTTCATATTGAACTTGTGCTTAATTGCCAAATCTTTGGGGGGAGTGTGGTTGTGGAATATTAGGGGTTATCTTGTATCTTTATTAACTCCTTGATGAATGCATTTAGCTTCGGCTTTATGATTGCATCTAAATAAGTTGGTATGGTATTCTCTTTTAGTCATGAAGTATCTCCGTGAAAATTTCATGAGGATCCCACTAGTTTTCGTACCTTTGCCAATTTATATTTACAAAAAAGGGGAGAATTAATGTGTAGTGTGATACTACAAATACATATGGTTTACGGATCATTATGTAAGGGGGAGTGGTTTTCATGTTGAGATAAAGTATTGACTAAGGGGTAGTGATGAATATCACCATAGTATTATTGTCAAAGTTGTGATACAATTGAACTTTGATGTTGTGTAATAATACTATGACACTGTATAACAATGATTGAGAGCATTTTGTTTTCTCATTGTTATAGCTACGGATCTTCAACAACTATGATGTTGAACTTACAACCTTTAGTATCATGGAGTACTTGGAAGTGACGAAGATTTCGAGTCGCGTTGAAGATGCCAAGGAGATCAAGCATGTGGATGGGAAGCTACAATTTTTATCTATTTTGTAATCCATATGTGTTGCTATCTCAAGCATGTTTGTCAATGTTAGTGATCAAAACTATAAGTCTTGATTTCTAGCCTATTTATAGATGTCTCGGTCTAGGATATGGATAGTGTAGTTGAGCTTAGATCTCTCGGCGTTCATCTCTTGAAGACAAAGAACTACTAAGGGGAGCTTGTAGAACTTCTTCGACAAAAGGTATGTGGAGACTTGAACTCATCTATCACATGTAAAGTCTATTTCTACTATCTCCTATATTGAGACATAAGTCGTGTTACGATATAGTTTTCTCTATACACATTTGAGATTTCGAGCTGAGTATATCTCGCTTACATATTTCTCGAAATATGTGTTGGTAAGCTTTCGCTTCGACCAAGTTCATCTTATATCATGAGAAAATTGCTGAGTAACATCTTACATGGTTTGTGTGATACAATCATTTTATGTAGGCTTGGAATGTTTTGATAATGATTATTTCAATATCTTGAAAATTGCTTTGATGCTAATAGTGTGTGAAAACGGCTATTGTCATTATAGAAGAATGTTTCAATGATTGAAATAAAGAGTTGAGGATGTAACCATCTTTGGATATAAGCATATATAGTGTGTTCGCACATTAGTGTATATATCCATAAACCGGGAGCCAAGAGTATGCATATGTGTCTATACGAAATTGGTGAAGGAGACAAGATCTATGCGTACAGGTACACATACTGGCGGAAGTTTTGAACCGAAAATATCTGCTGGGTTGGGAATTACAAACTCCTAAACTGGCGGATGTTTTTGAACCGAAAATTCCTGCTGAGTTTGGAAACTTAACAAACTCAAAATCCGGTTGCTTAAGTACGCATACTTAAGCTAGTTACTTTGTCAAATCGGTCAGTTCATGGACTTAAACATTTAAATCATAAGGAATGCAATCTTTGCAAACCGTGGCTATAATGTTCATGATTGATTCAAGTGAATCAAACCGATTTGGTTTCGATTGTGTTTTCTATACAATTGAACAACTCTTTAACTAGTTTCATTTGAGTCATTTGACCTAGTTATGGTTAAGATGAATAAGGTTGATATGAGAGTAATCATATGGATAACCTTGGTTAACTATTTGTGAACCAACCTGGTGTACACGTTTAGGTACGGTTACATAAACCTAAATGAGGTTACATTTCATTTGTGTGTAACAAGCTAAGTTCGATCTAACGGTTGAAAGATATTAGCTTGGTTGAATCAAGTTTTTCATCTAACGGTGAATATTGAATGCTTTGTTACCAAGGTAACTTAGATTGCAAACCCTGATTTGAAAACTATATAAAGGAGAACTCTAGCAATTGGGAAACCTAATCCGCACACCTCATGTGTGTTGTTACTATTTGTATAACTAGAGTCGATTCTCCTTTAACCTTAGGTTTCTTCTCGAGACCCTGTAAGTTAACGACTTGAAGACTTCATTGGGATTGTGAAGCCAGACCCAACTATTATCTTTGTAGTTGTGTGATCTTATCTTGATGTTTCTATCTCTGTTGAGTGCAATTGAAATAATTGGCTCGAGATTTTATATCTCCGATGGGCAAGATAGAAAAGTAATCACAAACAAACTTCGTCTCATCGTTTGTGATTCCACAATAACTTGTTTCGCTAGTCGATTAAGTTTATTGTGGGGTGATTGATAATACTAGGTTGTTCTTCGGGAATATAAGTCCGAGTTATCAATTGGTTCATGTTCACCTTGATTTATCAAAAGACAGAACAAAAACTCTTGGGTATTTCTGTGGGAGACAGATTTATTCAATCCTATAGACTTTTCTGTGTGAGACAGATTTGTCTATCAATTCTTCGACTTTGGGTCGTAACAACTCTTAGTTGTGGGTGAGATCAGCTAAAGGAATCAAGTGCGTAGTATCCTGCTATGATCAGATACGTAAGGAGCGCAACTGTACCTTGAATCAGTGTGAGATTGATTAGGGTTCAACTACAGTCCAGTCCGAATTTCATTGGTAGTAGGCTAGTGTCTGTAACGGCTTAATATAGTGTGGTGTTCATTCTGGACTAGGTCCCGGGTTTTTCTCGCATTTGCGTTTCCTCGTTAACAAAATTAATTGTTTGTGTTATTTCTTTTCCGCATTATATTTTGTTATATAATTGAAATATCACAGGTTGTGCGTTAAGATCAATCAATTAGAATATCTAACCTTTGGTTGTTGATTTACATTGATTGACACTTGAACATTGGTATTTGGTAACGTTCAAATTGTTTCACATAATAATCAGGCTCGTGGATTTCTATCAGTTTGATTTGCTGATTACATTGTGAAACATAGATATTAAACTCTTTGATATACTTTACTCTAGATTGAGTCTGACTGTCTAGTTGATTCTCTAGAATGTGTATTGGAGTAAGTCCTCTCAGATTACAAAACGAATTATTGGGTGTGGTTGTTAGACCCCCGCATTTTCACATTCCTTAATATAGAAATGTATTTTTTCATGAGTATGAAATCATACTTAACCGATTTTGGAACTTAACCACGCAAGTTTCCAAACGGGTACACAAACTTTAAGTACCGGACATTGGTCACGTCCGCCAGTACGCAAACGGGTACGCATACTGTCATTCCTGACCGAACTCAGGGTGAATTTCTACAGTGCATTTGCAAACGGGTACATCAACTCCCCACTTTTTACTATTCATGGTTGCAAACTTTTGTTCCCATGGAATTTGTGCAGCCATGTTGGTTGTCTCGGTTCCAATGTGCAGCCATGTATAAAATTATACACATACGGGTATGCATACTTAGTTTCCGGTCCTGAATTACTCTTGCAACAGTTTGCATACAAGTACGCATACTGTGTTATATCCAGACAATGGTTAATTGTTCTAAACTCCCATTTCAATCATTAAAACATTCTTAGAAGTCGGGAATAGCTGTCTCACACAAACTATTAGCTTCAAAGCAATTTTCAAGTTATCAAATGATCAATACAAAATATTCCGAGTCGACATCAAATGATTGTCTCATACAAATCATGTAAGATGTTTCAAGGAAATTTTCACATGATCAACTTGAGTCATAAACTAGCTCATAAGTCATAACAATAAATTGTTCCACATATTCAAAAAAAAAATACCCAACATAATATGTGTTCCCCAATTGTTTTGCATTCCTCACCGCATTTACTAGGGCTTCATGGTGAGGATGCACTTTCAACACAATCAAGTTGTTTTGAGGTGAACAAAATCTTGCTCACCACAGGTACTCGAAACAAAATCATTCATAGACTCTAGGAATTTAAAAACTTCCTTGAAACTTTCAATAATTTTCCATACCTCATTAAGATGTTTTCCCTTGTCGTACTCTTGTCTGGGAGATCCTTCTTAATGGCACTCGTTGCTTTATTTATCTTTTTTGGTACCCATTTCTGAGTAGCTTTTGGAGCAACGAACTTCTTTTTCTCCCCAATATTGTTACGAAAATTCTTTGGGGGAACACTGGAAGAACTGATATTATGTGACTCAGTTTTCCTCCAGTTTGGAACATCAGATCTTGTCATCTTAACAGAATCAAATCTGGTTTTATCTCTTTTAAGAAATATGCAATTCCTTTGCAAGTGACCTGGTTTTCCACAATAAAAGCAATGTTTAGTAGAATGGAAAAAGTCATGTTTAATGTTACCTAAATGTGTATGTGCTTGCTTTGGGGCTTGACGGAATTTCCTCTTTTCGTCATCAGCAGTTGGTAGAGATAATTCACTTTTGTCGTCCGTGGAGGATTTTGGTTGAGAAGAATCTTTTGCTTTGACAAATATAACCTCTTTGCAAATACCAGGAGCGTCTATTCCTTCATAGCCCAATCCTCATGTATGACGATGAATTCTACATGCTCCCAATATCGAGGTTAATTTATTTGAGCTGCTATTTCTAGACAAACTCTCTTTTAAGCTCGAGTTTTCTTCTTCCAACCTTTTGACCTTTTCAAGCGCAATAACTAGATCATTCTTGGATGATTCACATTGAACTTTGAGATCTTCTCGTTCCGAATCAAATAACAAGTTTATCTCAATGTTCTCTAAGTTATCTAACTTTGCTTGAAGAATAATTTCCCGATCATGACCTCCGGAAATTTCTTCATTAAGCTTTCGTATTTCGTTGAGATAATCTCTTGCACCAATAGAATCAAGTTGGTCTTGCAAGTCTTTATTTCGACTACGAAGTCTGTCATATTTAAATTTCTCATCGAATATGGTGCTTTCAGACTTCCAAAGTTTCTGATGACATTCCTTAAGAAGTTTATTAGCAACTGGATCTACATGGAACACTTCTTCGTCAGAATCAGAATCAGTATCCGAAAGATTTTTTTTCCAGTAGCTAATGCAACCTCGCCTGCATACTCTTGATAATCAAAATGTTCAGGTCCATCATCAAGAGTAGGGGTAGATGTTGTATATGCCAGTTGTTTATGGCTCCAGCTAGGGCATGCTGAAGATAAGTGCCTGAAACCACGACAGTTAAAGCTTTGTACATCATCATTGGAAGATGTTGCACCTTTAAAAAAACTTTTTTTCCTGTTTCTCAAGATTTTTCTAAATTGTCGTGGAGTAACATCCTTAGCATCTGGCGAACCAGGTTTATCCTTAGAGGATTCAGAATTGTCTGCACCTTTTCAGACCGGTGTTCATTATCAAAGATCTTTAACTTTCCAACAAGAGTATTTCTGGAGAGTGTTGAAAGATCATTTACTTCTTCAATGGCATGTTTCTTAGACTCGTATCTTGATGGTAGAGACCTGAGAATTTTGCACACAATAACTTTCTCTAGAATAGTTCTTCGTAAAGAATATAAGGAGTTAACTATTTGATAAAGTCTTTGGTTAAACTCATCAAAGGTTTCATCATCAGACATGTGAAGGTTTTCCCAGTCAAAATCTTGGTTTTGAAGCCTTGATTCTTTCTCTGCGTCATTCCCTTCAAATAAGGTTTCTAAGATATCCCAAGCATCTTTAAACTTATTGAACATAGTCATGTGGTTCTGAAGATCTGGGGTAATGTCATGGATGATAGTGTTATAAACGTGTATTGCACGGGTTGTAATCTAGGGAATATCTAGGGTTTTACGTTTATTTTACTTAGATGCCCTTGTGTCTAGCCTATATAAATAGAGGATGTATTCTCCCTTCTTGATACACACAATAATAAGAATTCTTCTTATCTCTCTACTTTCTTTGTCTTTTTCTTTGTGTCACACTACGTCATCAACAACGAGCTCACCAACTGAGTGACAATGTCCAAACTTTCTAACCTAGACTTCATGGCCCTTGACATTACTGGAAAGAAATATTTGTCATGGATTTTGGATGCAGAAGTGCACCTTAGTGCCAAGACTTTGGGAAACACTATTGTTTGAACAACAAAGAATCCTCTGAGGATCGCTCTAAAGCCTTAATATTTATCCGTCATCACCTTGACGAGGCTTTGAAGTCCAAATATCTTATGGTGAAAGACCCGTACACTTTGTGGACAGAGCTGAAAGATCGTTTTGATCATCAGAAAATAGTGATTCTACCTCGTGCAAGGTATGAACGGATACATCTGCGCCTCCAAGACTTCAAGAGTGTAAGTGCATATAACTCATCACTTTTTCAAATTGTCTCTCGTTTAAAACTATGAGGCGAAACAGTTACTGATGCTGATCTTATGGAGAAGACTTACTCCACCTTTCATGCTTCAAACATTTTGCTTCAACAACAATATCGTGAAAGGCAGTTTAAGAAATATTCAGAGCATATCTCGTGTCTTCTAGTAGCTGAGCAGAATAATGAGTTGCTACTCAAGAACTATCAAAGTCACCCGGCAGGTTCAACAGTTGCTCCAGAGATGAACGCTACCGAAAGTCGTGGCAATGCCCCTGAAAGCCGTGGGAAAGGACACGGACGTTGGTTAGGCCTTAAAAATCCAACAAAAAAAAGAAGGCTGGTAATAATCCCCATCATATATTTCTTGTTGACAGTGCAACAACGCACATAATTTTTCTTAACAAAAGGTTTTTCTCCCATTTAACGTTAGTTACGGCCAATGTTACTAAAATTTCTTGGACTTCTAATCTTGTTGATGGACATGGAAAAGCATTGATAATTCTCCCTAATGGTACAAAAATCCATTTTCAAGATGCCTTATTTTCAACAAGGTCTAAACGCAACTTGTTGAGTTTTAAAGACATTCGTCTTAATGGGTATCATATTGAGACAACAAACGAAGCTAACAAAGAGTATCTATGCATTACTGCCATTGTCTTAGGTAAGAAACAAGTCCTAAAAAAGCTTACATCTTTATCTTCTGGATTATATCACACTATCCTAATAGAATCACATGTTGTGAGTCATCCTAAGATTTCTGATCCCGGTGTTTTTAAACTTTGGCATGACCATTTGGGTCATCCGGGATCAACTATGATGCGTCGAGTTATTGAAAACTCATATGGACATCCTCTAAATAGACTAAAAGTCTTATCATTTAATGATTGTCCATGCATCGCTTGTTATCAAGGAAAATTGATTATTAGGCCATCATTGGTAAAAGTTGGCATCGAATCACCTAATTTTCTGCAACGAATTCAAGGTGATATATGTGGACCAATTCACCCTTCGTGTGAACCATTTCATTATTTTATGGTTCTTATTGATGTTTCAACACGATGGTCACATGTTTGCTTACTTTCGACTCGTACTGTTGCATTTGCAAGACTTCTTGCACAAATTATTAAGTTACGAGCTCAGTTTCCAGATTTTCCTATTAAAACTATTCGTCTTGATAATGCTGGTAAATTTACCTCTAATACATTTAATGATTAATTCATGTCAATCGGCATTGATGTTGAACACTCCATCGCTCATGTGCACACTTAAAATGGCTTATCATTTATTAAGCGCTTATAATTGATTGCCCGACCATTAATCTTAAGGTCTAACTTGCCATTTTCAGCATGGGGTCATGCAATATTACATGCTGCAGCAATGGTCCGTATAAGACCAACCAGCTATCAAAAATACTCACTTGTACAACTCGTATATGGGTATCAACCAAATATATCTCATCTTCGAACTTTTGGTTGTGCTGTGTATGCTCCCATTGCTCCACCATAGAGAGCAAAAATGGGTCCTCAACGTAGACTCGGCATATATGTTGGATATGACTCTCCATCTATCATTTGGTATTTAGAACCTCAAATAGGATATGTTTTTAAAGCAAGATTTTTCGATTGCCAATTTGATGAATCAAATTTCCCGTCGTTAGGGAGAGATAAGCCAAAACTTTAGGAACGTCGTGAAATTTCATGGAATACACCATCATTAGCCCACTTTGATCCTCGTACAAAACAATGTGAACTTGAGGTTCAAAGAATCATACATTTGCAAAATATTGCAAACCAAATGCCTGATGCATTTACTGATACATGTAAGGTAACAAAATCACATATACCCGCTGCAAATACTCCTGCAAGAGTAAGTATCCCAGAAGGACATCATGATAATTCAGTCTACGATACGCTTAAAGAGTGGAAGACCTCTTGGTGCAAAGGATTTAGTTCCGCGGAAAAAGAGATCAGTAGTTGGCATTCCGGAAAAATCCATTCTCTCTGAAACATTGATTGATCAATCAAATACTGATACACAAGTTACACCTGAAGAGGCACATGTACCTCAAAACAATGAGATCTCTATAAACTATGTTGGTACAAGACAAAACTGGGATATGAATACAATTATTCCCGATAGTAAATTTGCTTTTACAAATTGCTTTGGATGTCATTGAAAATATTGATGATCCCGAAC
The DNA here is from genome assembly GCA_023531295.1 of Papaver armeniacum. Taxonomy (NCBI): domain Eukaryota; kingdom Viridiplantae; phylum Streptophyta; class Magnoliopsida; order Ranunculales; family Papaveraceae; genus Papaver; species Papaver armeniacum. Next base: position 95,567 of record JAJJWW010017743.1, on the reverse strand, counting down.
CACAATCTATCGAAGAATGTCGACGTAGAAAATATTGACCTAAGTGGGAGGTTGCAATCCAAGCAGAGTACAACTCATTAGTAAAACATTGAGTCCTTGGTCCTATTGTTGTAACTCCTGAAAATGTAAAAGTTGTCGGATATAAATGGGTATTCGTACGAAAACGTAATGAGAAAAATGAAATTATGAGATATAAAGCCCGACTCGTTGCACAAGGTTTTTCACAAAGATCTGGTATTGATTATCAAGAAACTTATTCTCCAGTGATGGATCCCATCACATTTAGGTTTCTTATTAGTTTGGCAGCTTCAGAAAAGCTTGAAATGCGTCTTATGGATGTAGTTACATCTTATCTTTATGGGTCACTTGATAGTGACATTTATATGAAACTTCCCGAGGGATTTCGTATGCCTGAAGCAGACAAGTCCAAAGATCGTAGTATATACTCAATAAAACTTCAAAGAGCTCTATATGGACTAAAGAAATCTAGAAGAATGTGGTATAATCGCCTCAGTGAATATTTATTGAAAGAGGGATATACCAATAATGTTATTTGTCCATGTGTTTTCATTAAGAAATCTAATTCTGGGTTTGTTATTATTGTAGTATACGTTGATGATCTAAATCTTGTTGGAACTTTAAAAGAACTCACCGGAACCGATGCTTACTTGCAGAAGGAATTTGAGATGAAAGATCTTGGTAAAACTAAGTATTGTCTTGGTTTACAAATTGAGCATGTCTCAAATGGGATATTTGTCCATCAATCTACTTATACAGAAAAAGTCTTAAAACGGTTTTATATGGACAAAGTACATCCACTGAGTTCCCCTATGGTTGTGATATCACTTGACGTGAATAAAGACCCATTTCGACCTAAAGAAGATGGTGAAGAACTTCTTGGTCCGAAAGATGCCATATCTAAGTGCAATTGGTGCTCTTATGTATCTTGCAAATTTCACAAGGCCAGATATTGCTTTTTCAGTTAATCTGTTAGCTAGATACAGTTCTGCTCCAACTCGAAGACACTGGAATGGAATCAAGCACTTATTATGTTATCTTAGTGGCACTATTGATTTAGGTTTATTTTACCCTTATGAATCTAAGTCAAAACTAATTGGGTACGCAGATGCAGGTTATCTTTCATATCCACACAAAGGACGATCACAAACTGGGTATTTGTTTACTTATGGAGACACAACTATATCTTAGCGGTCGATGAAGCAAACAATTTCAAATACATCTACAAATCATTCTCGAACTAATAGCAATCCATGAAGCAAGCCGTGAGAGCGTCTGGTTAAGGTCAGTAATACATCATATTCAAGAATCATGTGGACTTCCTTCAACTAAAGATTCACCAACAATATTATACGAAGACAACACTGCTTGCATTGCACAACTAAAGGAAGGATTTATCAAAGGTGATCGAATAAAGCACATCAGTCCGAAGTTCTTTTCTCACATGATCTACATAATGATGGTGTGATTGATATCCAACAAGTACGTTCAAATCACAATCTAGCAGACCTCTTCACTAAGGCATTACGAACTTCTACATTCAAGAAATTAGTTCAAAAGATTAGAATGCGTCGACTTAAAGATTTGTAGGCCAAGATTTCGCTGAATTATCCATCAGGGGGAGCATCATTAGGTCTTAAATGCGTTGTACTCTTTCCATCGTCAAGGTTTGTCCCACTGGGTTTACTTGTCAAGGTTTTAATGAGGCAGCATATGCATGTCCAACACTGTTCTGAGTCTCACACATTTCAGGTTTTTTCTCTCTTGTTTTTCCTGATATATTTTGTGACTTAAACACAGTGGTCATCAGGGGGAGTGTTATAAACGTGTATTGCACGGGTTGTAATCTAGGGAATATCTAGGGTTTTACGTTTATTTTACTTAGATGCCCTTGTGTCTAGCCTATATAAATAGAGGTTGTATTCTCCCTTATTGATACACACAATAATAAGAATTCTTCTTATCTCTCTACTTTCTCTATCTTTTTTATTTGTGTCACACTAGATAGCATTTAATCCGTCAGAATTTTGTCTTACAGCACTAATCTCGACATCACTATAACCACCAATATCCTTTGCAACAGTTACACCGTCTACTATAACTGTTGGAGGATCATAGTCATTTACAACACGAACCCATGATTGAAAATAACGTGCATGAAGAAAGGCACACATAACAATTTTCCACCATAAGTGATTAGAGCCATCGAAGGCTGGTGGTACGTTTATATAGATAGCCCTTATGTCCATAGAGTCAGATTGCTACAAACACAGACTTATGAGGTCTTAGCGTGTTTGCCTGCTCTCATACCAATTGAATAAGCGGGGGTCTAACAACCACACCCAATATTTCATTCGGAAATCTGTATGGACTAAACCTTAATAATATTCCGAGAGTAAAAACTCAACCAAATAATAATACTAAAGATTTTATCACTTTTTCTCAAATCAATCAGCAAATCAAACAGATAGAAATCTATGAGCCTAATTGATGTGAAAAATACTTGGATGGTACCAAAGACCAATATCCAAAATCAATCAAAGTTTTATCCAACAAACAAGGTCGGATTTATCAACGATAATTAATTAATGCACAACCTGTGATATTTCAATTATAAAGGTAAACAATATAATGCGGAAAAGAAATAACACAGACACCAAAAATTTTGTTAACGAGGAAACCGCAAATGCAGAAAAACCCCGGGACCTAGTCCAGAATTAACACACACTGATTATAAGTTGTTACACCAATTTCCAACTACCTATTCAGACTAGATGTAATACCTTCTTCAGTTGTATTCAAGCACATGTAGAACTCCTAGCAGAACACCCATTTTCTTTAGGAATTCTTCTTGTAAAACTTCTAGCAGAACACAAATTCTCTTTAGAAGTTATTCTCGAAAATCTTCTGGCAAAACAAGGTTCTCTTGTATAACTCTCAAAAATCTTCTAGCGAGAATGTTAGTTCTCTTTAGAAGATATAACAACAATGTTGATACTTTTCGATCTTTTGTTTTCACAAAACACCAATTCGATTTCCCTTTAGATGTGAATCAAGGTTTTGGAAATCTTGTGTTTGTTTTGAGAATAACAATTACTAGGTAAAAGTAATATCAAAACAAACTTGTAGATTAGGGTTTATTATACTCTTCAAAAATGGAAAGCAACCTAATTATTCTACAACAAGAACAACTAGAATAAATCTAGAGATATCTTGTTTAAAACTTCTTAAGGATTTTTACGAGATACCTTAATCGAAGTTTTCTTTATAGTTCTTATTTCGACTATTAAGTGTTGGTACACGGTCGAGAACTAAAATCTATCAAAACATAGGGTTTATGATCAACAACTCTTGAATGTTCTTATATCAGAAGAGAAGACCTTATAATAGACAAGAGGTGAAAAACCTAGATTACAAGTTGTGTAACTATCACGAAGATTATTACTAACTCGGCTTTGTGATCCCCAATACAAAGACTTTATCTCACTCTTGTTCATGAAGAACATAAGACATGGAAAACAGAAGCTTACACCAATTTCCCAGAGGGGATAAAAAAAGTGTAGCACTCACGAACCCTTTATTTATAGTGAACAAGGTATCTTGAAAGCTAAGCGAAGCTATTTTCCTTTTTCAAGACTTTCCTAATTTTGGGAGTCATTCCTAAGTTACAACTCTTGCCAAAATAATTAAATAAATAATCAACTTAGCAAATATTGTATTATGTGAATAAATCACAATTTATTTTAGGAAGGAATTAAAAGATATCACAAACACTTTAATATTGACTAAAAAAGGCTTCTAGTCACGTAATTGGGCTCAAGTCCGTGAACCGTTACAAACAGTTCATGGATTGTTCCTACTAGCGAACTGCAACAGTATCAGTAACACTTATAATTGTTGCTTTAATAAATCACTCATAACTTCATCGTTATAACTCGGAATTGGGTGATTCTTGGCTCGTTAAATTTGTAAGCTCATTAAATATAACATGAAAACCTTTCTAGGGATAAAGGTTATTGTCACAAAAGTCGTGGATCAAATAACCTCGAGTATATATACATAAATTTACTTTTACGGTCACAGGAATTGTTCCATAGAGGGAGCATTTGTTTCGATAGATTAGAAAGGTAGAATTGTTGATTTCTTCTTGTAGTCTTCAGTCTTCATCCTTCAAGGATAGCTTCGATTCTACTTCTTAGACCAAATCTTGTCTGGAACTAACTTTAGTATACTAAATCAAGAATGCGTTTTGGAAACTAAATTTGACAACTAACTTGACATACCAAAAATAGTGGGTTCAACCGAGCAATGCTCTAACATTAAGATCCGTAATTTTCGAAAGGTCCTTGTTTCAAGTAGCATACATAATTATTAACAACGGGATGTTGCCATGCAACTATGTTTAGAAGCATGACCTAGGTTAAACCCGTGTGACTCTTTTTCCGGATTATTTAGAATAACCTTAACTCACAAATACCATTGATTCATTGGGTTAAACTTGAGTGGCTTTTATGCCAGGTTATTTGGTGAAAAGGATTCAAAGAGTCGCTCTTGCGCCTTTGATGATAATACGAGTTTTGTTGGAGTAAGCCTGCGATTGATGCTTTAGGGTTATTGATATTAAAAGCGAATAAATGTTGAATGATTCAGTTGGTAACACGTTGGAAGGTGGAAGATAAAACCTCTAACCAGTATTCACCTATGGTCTTCGTATTAATTTACTTGTTTTAGTATAACTTAGTTATAATCACAAGCAAACCCCCATATTTATTTGAGTAATCAAAATAATTTGACAACCCATATCTCCCTGAGGAACGAACTTTTTCTTACTATTGTAGATGGTGGATTTTCGACAAAGGCTAAAATTGTAAACCCATACTTATATGTATTCCTGATCCAGCAATCAGATAAATATTGAGGCTCATGTCTCTTATTGAAAGCATGAAAGATCATGCTCTGAGAATCTCTGACTGAGAATACGTCTCCCAGAGTATATATAGATATGTAGTCTCTCAGCTGATGCAACGGCATATCTCACGAATACTGAGCAATTTCAGTAATTACTTTTATATAGAAAGTGAGCAAGTCGATGGCATGTGTTCTCAAACACACGATGGAATGTGAGCAAGTCGTGCAGTCAGTTGAAGAAGTTAACAAAGTAGTGGATGGAAAATCGACCAAGTCTCCGCACGATGAGCAACTGGTTTCAAACACGATTTCCATTTCCCCACTTCTTGATTCTATCAACTGTCACACTTCATGGGATCATGGTGTCTACAATTCCAGCAATATAAATAAGTCTCTGAATGATGATTGAAACAACAAGGATAATCTCACGTCAAACAGACAATACGAGATTAACAATACAACTCTCAACAGAGCAAATTCAATCATTCAGAACTTATCTTATTTTCAGAATACACAACATACCTACAATCTTCGATCACAATTAATCTCACACATTTCTCAGCCTCCCTCCTACAGATCGACCCACCCTCTCTTGTGATCGAATTTACTCTGGAACGGCCATTGTCTTGGTTTAGGCCGGAGTACTACAGATTGATCTCTCGAATTCAAAGCACTCCCTTCTTGCAGTGGCATCTGTATGAGGATAAGCATTTCGCTCGGTTCAAGGAGTCTCCTCCGCACGATCATCTCCTCAACTCCGTAAAACCAAATAATCGTTTTTCCCCATCTAAAGATTGGCGACCACAAGTGGGAGATCATTCTCTCGGTTGCAATCTCACTTCTCACAAAGATGGTCGGTCTTAGGTCTGGTTTAGTTACCAATACGGGTTCAACACCCCACTCTAATATCGCAAGCTTTAGTGGTATCGCAACACCACTCCTCCTCCAAGCAACCCCGCCACTACCACTCCTCCGGTGCAACCTGCCACTACTACTCCTTCGGCGCAACTTATCACTACTGCTCCTCCAAGTGCTCCGGTGATCACCCCTGCAAGTGACGGTACTGGCACCATCAATAATCCACTCTTTGGTCGGTCTCCTGAAGAAATCAGAGAAAATCCACTTAACATTGGTGATCTCATGAAGGTGCAAGAGACTCTTGCCAAAAATCAGACTGACATGGCTGCTACTCAGAAGGAACTATCAATTATATCAAGACTCTTACAGACAAGATGTCAGAGAAAACTCAGGAGAAAGGCAAATCTAAAGAAATATCTTCAGACGCTGACCCAGAGGTCACTCCGATCCATGTTGTAGATGATGAAGAAGTCCGCAAAGCTGCAGACGATCCACCAGCAAATGAACTTGCAAGTTTCATCACTCGAGAGGACCTGGAGCGCTTTTTAGAAGATCAAGGAAAAGACAAGACATTATTTGTCCACGGTCACCAACCTCCATATCCTGCTACTACACAAAGGATTCCTCTTCCAAAGGGCTATACTTCTCGAACGTTCACACTTTACAACGGAACGGGCAACGCTCGAGAACATGTTTATCATTTCCTAGAATCATTGGACGAGCATGAACACAATCATGTCGTCCGTCTGAAGGAATTTTCAAATTCTCCGATTTACGAACATATACAGGTACAACAACATCACGCCGTAAAGTATCAAAAATTGGGGAGAAATGGTTAATGCTTTCTCTGAAAGTATTTCTTCATTTCGTAACAAATCACCCTCTCTGATCTCGGAAGGATGTTTCAAAAGAGCAACGAACATCCAAACGACTATGTGAAAAGGTTCAGAGTTCAAGCCTTGGATTGCCATGATCCGAACGTCACAAAGCAACAACTCATGGACTTGTGTATCAATGGAATGATTCCAGTCTATAAATTTTTATTGGAAAATCTCAGGTTCCAGACTTTCTCAGAACTTCATGAAGCAGCCATGAGATCAGCAACTACTGCACCTGCTTTATTGGAAAGAGCTAAGACTACAAAAGTTGAAGAACCACGAGAAACTTGAGGAAGCAGGCGTTTAATCAACAAACAATACAACCTCCAACCTTCCACAAATATTGTTACAGAAGGAAGCAAACGGAAAGCCAAACTGCCGCTCAAGCATACCTCAGCTCCTTCAAAAGCACAAAGCAAGGATAAGCAAGATGCACAAGCCTCTGACCAACGCACAAGAATTCCTGATCAAGAAGCACCTGACTTTCCTTTTTCCATTGAAGAGGTGATCGAACTCCTGGATTTCTGGGTCCAAGATGGTGCAATCAAGTTGCCATACGTCAAGAAAGAACCAACTGAAGAAGACATGGAAAGTCCTCGTTACTGCCGCTTCCACGAGTTCGTCAATCATCCCACAAGCAACTGCGCAATTTTGAAGCAAATTTTCAAAGAGAAGGTTGATCCACAATAGCTTCAACTGGGGACTGAAGGAGTACACAAGAATCCTCTCCCAGTCAGAACCTTTACACTCTCTAAACAACCTATCAAAAGGGCGGTTCAATCCTTGGTCGAACGTGAATTGCTCTATCTGTCGAAGGCATAAAGGAGAGACATGTTCACAACACTGAACCAATTGTGTCAAGAAGTCCATTCCAGAAATAATTCTTGAGCCTCCATCCACAGACCAAGAGATGTACGACTGGGGACTGCTTACCATAGTCAGAAGAAACGAATTTGGAAGAGCGTTGATCGATGTTGGCACCGCCATCAACAACATTCCACTAAAGACCATCGGATCCACATGCATCACTCGACAAGAAACTACTCATGCTCCCATCTCAATCAGAGACCTTGAAGGAGCGCTCGGAAATAATTATGGCTACATCACTCTCAAAGTGAACATAAGTTCAACTTTGGACAAAAACCAAGTTTCACATAATCGGGAAGATCCAGGACATGACATGTCCTTCGGCGAGCGTGGATCTACGCTGAAAAGATGGGTACTTACAAAGCGCCTTTTGTTACACATCTCTCCAATGAACAAAGTTCTGATCCAGAAGATTTGACGGACATTCCATCATCAGAGTACTTTGAGGAATTTCAAACTTTAACGAGGTTGAAGCAAGAACCTACAAAAGATGCATAGACATTCATCAAGAGGTTCCGAACTCGAAGGCAAGTCTCATTCCATGTCTATGTTATTTATTTCCCCATGATATCCTAGCATGGGTACTTAATTATGCTAGCGACTCTATAAGACGTTATGAATGGTAACTTCACCGCATTAGTATTTTACCATGTGGTTGAATCTGACTTTTCTCCGAATCAAGCAATGAAACATTCATTACTGATGTCCAAACATGGAAAAAAACACTTTGGGCATTTCTCCTGCAAGTCCATGTGTTCCACAAAATCAGAAAGCTCTGATGTCTGCACAAGTGTCGAATCCCACTACCGCAACGAAAGGGATGCTGAATCATCAGAAGATACTCCAAGGCCGAGATGATCAAACCCCTAAGACATTCGATGCTTAAGGAATATACTCTTCAATGCTCAAGCATCTAAGAAGCCATCAAATTGTACTCCCAATCAAAGAGTACAACACAAATATCTCGACGATGACACATTGATTCAACACCAGCACGACCAAAGTGTAACTAAACTACAATCGATAAGTCTTCATTATCCCATGATAAGACTTCTGAAGCATATGCAACATCATTCATACAAGGATGGCACTAACTCCTTCAACATACACTGGGCAACCTGAGGTGATTCCATGAAACTTCATCAACGGGATTTCTCTACATCATAAGCCCCTGCATGATTGAGGAACTTTCTCTCTTCACCAATCACATCCAGTATGAAAACTGCTAATGTTATCTACCGCAACAATATCGACTCACTTAGCAACGCTTTCAGGAGCATTCAGGTTGAACTCTCAGTACACCTTCATCTTAGCGACGCTCAACTCATCAACTAGTTCGTGAATGTAAAAGGATCACTGGATAAAGGAGCAAAGATTATATCTATAATCATGGTTCTAGCCTTTTCGGTCTTTGGACCAACTTCAACCATGGTATCAGCATCAACAATAATCTCTTGAGGAACACCATCTATGATTTCAGCATCGACAAGGATCTCTGGAGCGTAATCATTCATGGTCTCGGCAGACCAACAACGGTCTCAGGAGCAACATCCTCAGGGCTTCATCAACTAATCATTCTCTGAAGTGTTACACATGAAGCGGACTTTTCTAAGAACCGATGATTCATATCAAGATGTGCAGACCTGATAACACGCTCACATGAAAGTCTTCCCAAAGCTGACACGACTGGTGGGCATAATCCAAAGTCTTCTTCAAGATGTTCTCATCACCTCTACAAATGAGATACAACACACTTCAGGCCATGAGTTTGCAAAAACGTACCAATAGGTGAGGAATGGGATAACGCTTCCAATGAAAGATGTTCTTCTATGTCTCTTCTACAACATACCAAAATGGAGCATTAATCGGACATACGAGCTGAAAGATATGGCCTTTACAACCAGGTCTATGAAGTCTGAAAATTCTGTATGGGATTACAAATCACGAATGTGCACGCTTCGTTGGCTGACCTCTACAACTCCGAATTGAGTGATTCTTTTCTCATGTGATAACTCAGTCTCTTAGATTTAAAAATTGGGGTCAAACATCAGATTCTGACGTTGCATGAGGTTCCTACAGCTTCCTGAGCATACAACATGCAAGCAGCAATTCTTAAACGGGATTCCACAGTCGATCGGTGTCCACCAGGTCTTTTCGCTAAGCCCTTCATCAAGGTACCTCCAACTTCGACCACCTGGTCTTTACATCAATTTTTATACCCGGATCCTCTATCTAGGTCCTGCCAGAAGAAGGGAAAATGAAAGAGAGAGATTCAACAAAATACTGGGGACTGACGGTCCACTGATCATGACGATCAATTTTACAGTCCAACACTCGTGGTTCCGGGCTCTCCAGTGCTAGTCAATCATCGCAAAAGGAATGCTACCACCGGGACATGCCACCATGGTCATTACATCATCCTCTCTTGAGAGCAACCTCAGTTATGGTCCCATGACCAGGGTTTCATAAGTGATGTTTCTACGACTGACAGAAACAAGATGGCACTGCAAGCACCATGCTCATGTATCAATCAAAGGGTCCTGATCTCGAATGAATCAATGACATTAAATCCTTCAACAACCGTTCAAGACACAAGCGAATGGTCTAAAAGCACAACATGAGTGTTTTACAGCAAGCTCGTCTGAGATGATTTTACACTGTCCTGTACAAACCGACGAGCTGGGAGCAATTGGTGAAAAATCTATGGATGGTTCATATACCATTCTCTTCGTATAATTGTCCTCTACAACATATCCGAAATTCAAAGCAATTGAAGAAACAAGGAGATGTGGCCGAAACATTGGACAACATACAATCTGAAAAAGTTCTGAAAGTCTCCTGGAAGTTTACTGTTTCGCCTTTTTCAGGCCCTAAACATGCTCAAAAATCAAAAATCTTCTATGAGAAAGCTTGGAAATTTTTTAAGCTTGAAGATACATATGCAGATCGCGAAAATCCGACTTCGAACGAAGATTCTACGGTGTTTTTGTTAAAAGGCTGAAGTCTGAAATTTTCTGGTGACGTATTTTAGCAAAATTACTCGTATACTCACATGGATTCTCATTCATTCATTCAAAATTCAGCGATTTCATACTTCTATGAAGATATTACAGGAGATATACTTACTAGGAGAGTCTCTAAATCATTTGAAGGCTCGGCAATGCCGGAATCTCCGTTGGAAACGCCGCTATCTCCATTCGGTTCGGGATTTCGGGAATTCTCCATATTCCCATATCCCAAAGAAGAGCACGCTTCATCAACATGCTGCTTATATACAATGATTTCTTCCTGGATTCATCAATAACAATTATTATTATTTCATTCAAGGAGATGCCACGATCACACCGCACGAAAAAGATACTTACATCGACTTCTTCATCGATCTTGGATTCATGAATTGTTTGCCCAGGAACAAGCTGAAGACCGTCAAGCGATGGAGCAAAAGTCTGAAAAGAAATAACAAACCTTGGTCTCGTGATCCTAATTGCATGGGCAAAGTCATGATACAAGGAGCGCTAACAACTCACCAAAGAAACGGTGGGACCGCGTCATTTGCTAACATCCCGTAGTCCTTACTTCTAGGTTCTCCGCTCCCGTAGACTTTCTTCCATTTCTCGTGGAGTCTACATTGATCCGGGATCTCACTACACGATCATCCTATGGTAAAGCTAATGAAATAACCAGGAGTACAACTCGGATGAAGGACCTCTCACCATCACTCGCAGGTCCCGGAAGTACCATTTCTTAAAGTTGCATCCGTAGAGATGTCATCTCTGGAAATATCATCTTTGGAAGTATTATCATGGGAGTCGATCATTCTTGCAAAGTGGCTACTTGAAGACATCGTTCATACAAAGCGAGGATTCAACAAAACGATGAATCATGAAATAAAGGTGCCCACAACGTCGTCTACAAAAATGGTAACCATCCAACTCTTACCTATTTACAATTTCACTAGCTGTAGTGATTACAATCTCGATAATTTGTTCGCTCCTTCAAACCTGCAAAGACGAACAAAATTCGTTATCCAAAACCATAACGTGATTTTCATAAAACTGTGAACAATTCACGAAACTTCCATCATGTGAACAATTCACATTATTTTTCACCGTGTGAGCGACTCCCCACCGAGTGAACACTCATTGATTTTGTGCATACACTATTAGATCACAAAATTCATAGAAACCGTATTTTATCAAAAATTGCTTACTTCTAGCAATTGCTGAAAATCAAAATTTTAATTTCACATAAATTTCCACAGTGTGAACATTCATTGATTTTCGTGCATACCGTCTTAAAATCACGAAATTCACGAAAACATTATTGTTTGCTTTTAACAATTGTTTAAAATCAAAACTTGATTTTACAAAATCTTTAATATCGTGAACAATCCACGTAAAATTTTTACTCTGTGAAACATTCACTGGTTTCTCAAAATTGGACAAACGTCCATTTTACAATTGTGAAAACTCACATACAGACATTATTTCACCATGTATAATTGTCTACTTCCAACAGTGTTCAAAATCAAAACATGATTTTACAAAATATGTAAATATTTAACGTGAAATTCACGTAAATTTGAAAAATATATCTATATTTATTTGCTCCCTCGCACGAGCATCTGTCTTTGAAGCGAGAGTATAGTTTCAAAGATTTCTGAAAGCTCGAAGATATAAATTTTCATGAAAGCTCATAAACAAAATTTTATAACTAACAGACGCAAGTCTATTTAAAAAAAAAAAAAAAACTTTTCTCTCGTACAAGCATCCACCTTTGAAACGAGAGTTTATTCCACTTTGTGAGATCTCACATATTTAAAAAAAATAAAATCCGGTTTTCGTGAAAGCTCATAGACAAAATTCTATATCATTAGACTCAGGTCTATTTTGTTTGATCCTCAAACTAACGAACGAACGAGCGTCTATTCCTAAAACAAGGATTTCTTTTCATGGGCCCGGACCCGTGAATCCTAAATCGACTAAGGTTCTGTCATCAAATCAGCGGTTCTACACCAATTTATGCTCATCAGATGATGCTCTATCATGCTACTGGGATCTTCGTTCAAGCCGTGGTTCGCTCGCGCAATCGAAAATCCGATAACATCTTATCTTACGACTAAGTTCAATTACTTATTTCTGTTTGTACCTGGAAAATCACCATTCAATGCTGACTGAGGAACATGATTGTTCCTCACTAAGCAGGGGACTTAATGTAGATGGTGGATTTTCGACAAAGGCTAAAATTGTAAACCCATACTTATATGTATTCCTGATCCAGCAATCAGATGAATATTGAGGCTCATGTCTCTTATTGAAAGCATGAAAGATCATGCTATGAGAATCTCTGACTGAGAATAAGTCTCTCAGAGTATATATAGATATGTAGTCTCTCAGCTGAGGCAACGGCATATCTCACGAATACTGAGCAATTTCAGTAATTACTTTTATATAGAATCGAAAGATTAGACGGCTCTAGACAATTGCCCGCTAGTATAGAGCAATAACGTCTTCAGGATGTAACAATGTTTTCCCTGACTATATGAAATAAATATGACGATTCAACAAGCTCATATCACTCAATTCCTGAATAATTAACGCTCATAGACGATCGTACTAGTATAGAGCCATTACTTAACTATTCTCAAAATCAATAGATTCATATCCCTGGAAAATATTCAATATTTTCATAATATTTCGTTACTTCAATTTATGGTTCTTCCCAGCAGAATTCCATGGGTTAGTAATAAATATTCAATACACGGGCATTTGAGCCACTATCGAGTAAGCCCCGACTAAAATGGTGCAAGTGTACTCAGCAATAATGCACTAACGAGCATTCCAAAATACGAAGGAACGATGAGCCTATGCAAATAGGAAAGAAAATAATAAAATAATAGTCAAGGCGCTAGGGACCGGCTCACCGGGGCGGTCATCATGCCGTGACCAGTCCCACGCCCAAATTCTATATTTTATCATATTTTATTATTTTCCTTGATCTCATGAAAATCCTTTCATTTGAACAAATATCCTTCGTTTGAGGAAACTCCTCAGTTTCATGGTGTTTCCTTCACACTGAGGGAATAATATAAAATTAGGGAAAATATTGTGGGCCGTGATTATTGGCCAACCGGCCATGCCTTGATCCCTACTGCCCCACACCTCATGGTTCCTCATTATTTTATTATTATTTCTAATCTCATGAAAACTCCTTAATCTCATGATATTTCCTTTATCCCATGAAAAATAATATAAAATTAGGAAAACCCGTGGGACCGACCATAGCCGTAGGTCATGCCCTAGCCGGCCCCACACGTCCCTATTTTATTATTATTATATTTTTCATGTTTCCTTAATCCCATGAAATTCCTTGATTTCATGATATTTCCTTCAAATTATGAAATTCCTTCAAATTGTGGGAAAATACACAAAAAATACATAAAATTAAGGAAACTTGTGGGACCGGGCCCAAGCTGGACGGTCCCACAAACCCCTTGTTTTATCATTATTATTTTTATATTTCCTTGATTTTATGAAATTCCTTGATTTTATGAAATTCCTTGATTTCATGATATTTCCTTCAAATTATGAAAATTCTTTCAAAATTATGAAAATCCCTTCAAATCATGAAATAATACATAAAATAAGGGAAAACTCACGGACCGGCCCTAGCCGCCAACCATGCTCAAGCCGGTCTCACACGCCCTTATTTTATGTATTATTAATATTTTTGTTTCCTTCATCTCATGGAAACTCTTTGATTTCAACAAAACTCCTTGGTTTCAACAAACTCTTTGGTTTTATCATATTTCCCTAAAATCATGAATATATTATAAAAAATTAGGGAAAACACCGTGGGACCGGCTCCTTGGCCGGCCGGCCATGCCTTGGCCATAGCCGGTCCCACACTTCATGATTCCCTCATTTTTTATTATTTTCCTTCATCTCATGAAGGTTTTGACGGTTTCAGCAAAAACCCTGATTTCTTCATATTTTCTCAAAATGTTGCTCAAACGCACACCAGAAAATATCAAAATTCTCAGAATTGAGATACGGACACTTTGGTGATGTGAGAATGTTACCTTGACCGACCAAGGTTGTCTCTTTGGCTTGCAAGAAGCCGGTCCCACGTATTCTCATGATTTGACCTAATTTGCACAATTGCACGTATTAGGTCCAAAACTCTTCCAAACAACTTGGAACTTCATGGAACGATCATCATTTGATCGCGTGAACACCTAGGGCCGGTTTCACGACCCCTTGGTCGGTCCCTCATCTCTTCATAATTAATTAGGTTTTATCACCTAAGGCTCAGACGAGCATTTTTCCGAATAAATGATTAAAACAGCATTTGATCATTCTTTCATTAAAAAATCACCAACTCTTCAAGAGGCTTGGTATTTGCTCACAAGAACATTTGGGAGCTACATGGTTGACCCATGGTCCCATGAAGCCGGTTCTCCTTCATTCCATGGTTAATTTCCAAATAAACCATCAACTGGTCATTAATTGATCAAATTAGGGTTTCTGAGTCCAAGGATCATAATTCCAGATTCAAACACTAATAATTTTATGACGATCTCATGATCAGTATTCTTATTAATTATGCTCGGTTCAACTACCAGTATTTTAATTAATGTCTTATTTTGGTCACGCTACCAATAATTCATCAGACGAGCAACACTTGCTCAGACGAGCAATATTTGCTCAAACCAAGGAATATTGGTTCAACTATCAATATTCAATAATGAGCAACACTTGCTCACCTTAACGTCAGAATTATACCTCTGTCTCAGCAGACATGTTCAATTCATGAGTCTCGGAACATTTTCAAATCACGTTCGACTCAACAATACAAGGACTCATCGTCCCATGAAGTCAGCAACTGACTAACTAAATACACGTCTGCCTTGCAGACTCCAAAATCACACGAAACATCAATCGTGTCACATGTGCATCCCTATGTTTAATTTCATTGAGTCCGTAATCTATCTTAGAAGAGAATTATGACGAATACCTTTTTCGTTAGAAAATTCAGACTGCGCGTAGTTCAGTCCAGAGACCATAACTGTCAGACCGTTTATCGAAACACTGTGAAATTTTGACACTGTGTAGAAAACACGTAGATGAACAACTTTTGTGAAATGGAGTTTTTCCAAATTCCTTACCAATTTGCACAGTTTTTGCGTTTTATCTGCTGTTACGTCAGAATTCAGAATTTTCGGTTTTACACATTGAGGACAATGTGAAGTTTAAGTGTGGGGGAGCATTTATATGTTTGTATAGTTTGTTTTTGACACCATTAGTGGATGGAACCATTTTGAATGCAGGAGTTGAGGAACCAATTAACTAAAAAGGGAAGAATATAGCTCAGAAATCACAAATTAACATGATAGTTGTTACCATATCTCGGAATATCACCATATCGCATTCTATTTTTATTTTTCCATATTTATCTATTGTTCTCTAAGTGCTTTGGTGGGTCACTAAAAATCGACGTGTTATTACTGCTAGGATGAAATAAGAGTGGTTGAGTTACTAAGAAAAAAAAAAAAAAAAAAAAAAATTGAAAAAAAATTTATGAAAAAAAAAAAAAAAGGACCGATCAATTAGACCAAAACGGAATAAAAAGACACTTGGGAATAGCAGTATGTGTGAAACGTAGTCCCTGTCTCCGTCGCCTAAACAAGCGTGGAATGCAGGATCCAAGGCAACTATCATGTACTTGCTGACAAGAAGCATGCGCTTGGATCCAAAAGATCTAATCATGCCGTCTAAAAAAAAGAAGAGAAATTGGATCCGTTTGATCCAATCATAAAAAAAAAAAAAAAAAAAAAAGAAATTATTATTGTGTTGAATAAAGTCACTCTTGGTTCCCTTGTATATGCCAATTGATTTGATGTAGCATTCAGCACCAGTAGCTCAATCCAATAGGATTAGGTTCATCTTAGCAAAGTGACCTTGTGATTGATATGGGAAACATCGAACACTTGTGAATATTCGCCAACATCTACATCTATATCCATCTTCTTAATCTTTTCATTGTGATTGTGGTTTGTTAGTTTCCGAGTATTGTGGCTTGTTCGACTATCTAATTAGAGTTTATTTACTAATATATGAATTGAATTTGCAAGGTACCTCCTCCCCGTAGTCATTTTGGATTCGTTCATTGATTTGTCACGAATAGACGGAGTTTGAAATATAGGTTTTGTGGGTATATCTCTAGTAAACCCTCACGAGACTATAACTCGTCCACTAGGGACACCTAGGGGTTTAAAGGCTTGTTATTTATGCTAAAAGTGACCGTAGCCTCGTCGACACGGAGTTGTTGTATTTTTGTTTTGTTTGATTTGCTCGAGGACTAGCAAAGTCTAAGTGTGGGGGAATTTGATAGGTGTAGAATACACCGTATTTAATATCTAGTATTTATGCTTTCTTTGCGAGTTTCTTGTAAATTATGTATCTTATGTGTGCTTTTGAGTTATTAGGTACTTTGGAGTCGCACGGACGAAAAGGAGAAGAAATAATCCAAAATTGAACAGGAGGGGCAAAGCCGTCATTTTTCCAGGCAAACACTATTCGGAGTCGAGCCGAGCTTAAGGGGAAACTTTGTTTTGGAGGGGCAATAGAGATAAACCAGATGAGGTTAAGGGACTGCCAACTTGGTTAGCCCCTATCGGAATTGATCATTTACTTAGAAGCACCCAGTCTGGGGGTGGACTTATCCGGGGGTGTACCAGATCCAACCCACAACCCTACGTGAAAGAATTCTTCTCATTCATCACATTCCCGTTTCTCTGAAATTGAGAGAGAAAAGCAGAATTTACTGCCGAGATCAAATCGAAAATTAGGCAGAGAATTTGAGAGATTGAAGAGCTGATTTGAGAGATAAAGAGGATGATGGCTGCTGCCATGAATAGCAGATGAAGAATAATGGCAAGGGTTCGTTTTAATGTTGTCGGAGAAAAAGGGGATCTGAGGAATGTGACTGTTGTTGAATTGATGGGTTGTAATTGAAAATTGAGAGATGGGTTAAGGATTTGAGTTGAGATTGGAAGCTGCTATGGTTGATATTTTCGAAGGAGGGCTGCTATTGAATCTCAGATGTAGAATTCTGGTGGAGAAGCTGTTGGTAATGGTGGTGACTGGGTCTCGGGGAAGGTTGAAATGGATTTGGGTCAGTTCTGTTGTTGAATTGATAATGATGATTCTGCAATTGGTGATGGATTGAGATGTGTGCTGGAGGATTCAATAAGGAAGAGACTGATGCTATAAGAACAACACATGGAGTGTGAGAATGCAGGTGTTGGAGTTCTGTGTATGTGTTGCTATGTTCAAAGCAAGGGCATACCAGGAATCTTGTGGAGATGGCAGGCTAGAAATGGAAATTGGAAATGCTGCAGCTGAAAGCAATGTGAAGGGCTTGAAGCTGGTGGTGCTGTGTAGCTACAGAGAATGGTAATGTGCATTGCAGGGGAAGACACAGTGGCTGGTGGTTGGCTAGCATTGCGCAGGTGGAAATGCAATTGAAGGCAATGAAGACTGATGGAGAGAAATTTGGTTGAGCTCGAGACTGTGAACTCGAGATGAAGGGAATGAGCCGAGAAGCTGCAAGTTGAGATGAGCCTCGACTGGAGCCAGAGATGAATGAGCAAGGATTGGAAATGGGTTCTGGTGTTTGTGCTGAGAGATATGGCTGTGGCAAGCTAATACTAGTAGAGCAAAGTACATAATGGAGCCTGGTGGTATACTTGGGCTGCTGATTGAGTCTGGTGGTGCTGGCCAGTGAAATTGCGCCAGGGAATGGAATGAATGTGAATGTATGTTTGCAGGGAATGCGGCTACAGAGAAGGACACAACTGGGAATGAAGTATCATGTGCAGTTCAGGTGGTAGTAGTCTTGTTGGCTACAGGTTCTGGTGGCTGTATTGGGTTGTATGAAGAGCATAGGTGATTCAAATCTGTGGTGATTCATGGCAAGTTTCAGCAGTAAACTCAGTGAAGATTTCCAAGGGTTTTGTTGGCTTGAAAGATATTTGTTTTAGCTGAGTGTTGGTGGCCTGAGTTGATATTGCAGGTTGAGTCAGGTGATTACAAAAGAGCAGAAGCAATGGTGAAGGGTTGAGCTAAGGAAGAAGATTAAGCTAGGACTGAAGCTAGTGGTGACTGCAATGAGGTTGAAATAAATGGAAGTGATGAACATGATGGCTTGGAACAGTTTGAAGGAATTATAAAAATAGAATGAGATGGAAATTGCAGGTTATGATGCTGGGCTGTGCTCAGGTTGAATGGAGTTTGGGCAGAATTGTTGTGCTGCTGTGAGATGGAGATGCAGCTGTGAGAGTCTGGGAAGAGCCAGAATGGCTGGCAATGCAGCTATGATGCACAAGGATGGTGCTTCACAGTTTTAGGCCTGTGCAATGGCTTGGCCTGGCCTGGCTAAGTTGAATCAGCCAAGGCAGAACCTGATTCCATCTAACTCAGGTCTGACCCATATCCTGACTTGACCCGATTTGACTCGGTGATTGACCGAGTCCTGACCTGAGTCCTGACCCGTTGACCCGTTGACCCGGTGGCCGGTTTGACTTGGCCGGTCACCTGAGATACACTTTCCGGCGACTATTCTGGCGGGATTCCGGCCATAATCCCAGTTTTCCGGCGAGCGTTTTGGGACAAAATTTCTGCACGGGTTTCTCTCCATGGTGGGCCGGGTGAATTTCTAACTAATGGACTTTGAAGACAAAACCTAGTTTTGGAAGGAGAAAAAGGGTACAAAAGGGAAGACTTCTACAATTTGAGGATATCTGACGACGTTTTATTGCCTCTACTTTATTCTAGGGTTTAGAAACATGAGATTTCTCTTTCTTCTTGTTATGAACTCCATGAATATGAGTACCTAAGTTTATTATTGGTTATGGAATAGTTGGATTTCACAAAGCATGATTCTTTGATTCAATATATTAGTTTTGTCTCATAATTATCGTTTGCAATTCTCTGAAAATATTGTTTTATGATTGATTGATTGTTTTGTCAAGTTGCAAATTGGTAGAACTTCTAATCACATCTATTGCTAGTTTAGGGTTTATTATACGCAAAAGTGATATTCCTTGGATACAAGTAGCATAATATGATTATAGTTTGTAGTGATATATTCTTATGATCATATGTGAATCGTAACCTTTGTTAAATTGAATTAGTGCGCTTTCCACGTTCAATTGCTTTGATTGACCTGATTTCATAGAACTTAACGCATCTAGGGAATTAAACTTGATTAGTGCTTTTACACGTTAGGTTGTTCCTTTAGGTAGAATTCATATTCGCATCTTTTAATGTGTTTGTTGATGACATGAGGAGATTTGCGGGATATTCTTGCGATCAAGGTATTCTAGGGTCTTTGATAAAAGTTGAGATTAAAAATCAATTCTAGTTATTGTGAAAAGCATGTTAGTGAATGAAAACGAAATCCTTAACCAATATCTTTTCTATCTTATTTGTTTGCTTATTTGTTTCTTTGTTTTTATATTTGCTTAGTTTATAAAAAAATCAGAAAATCCACCCTGTTTTATACAGAAACCATAACAATTTGACAACCTAGACCTCTCTGTGGGATCGATCCTTTCTTGCCCTTGCTATATTTATATTTTGAGTAGTAAGAAAGTGTAATTATATTTGTGTCGCTTACGATAGCGATCAAATTTTGGCGCCGTTGCCGGGGAGGGCAACGGTTGTTAATTGTTTTTGGTTTCTTATTTTTGTATTTAGTTTTGTTTTACTTTTTCTTATTTTTTGGTTTTTAACCTTGGTTTGAGAATTGTATTTCAGGTACCGATTATGGACGGAGCATATTGGAGCAATCAATACGGGTTTCAACCTCAACAATTATGATAACTACCAATTCCATGGGTATAATCAAAACCAATTCATTGGTTATGATCAATATTCCATGGAACCTTATGGTTTTCCTCAACAACCTTATGACGGGTATGCGTGTGAACAACCACAAGGATGGGAGGATTCTTATGTTCGTGAACAAAAAGTCTCTAACTTTATAGATAAAGTTTCCACCTTTTTACAAGAGGAATTTCAAAAAGCAAAAGAGACTACAAACGAGCAACTCCAAGAACTTCGTGAAAGTATGACTATCTTGCGAAGAGACATTGATCAATACAAGGAAGATATGGATAATTCTAATGTGCATATGGTTTGTGATGAATATTTGATTGATGCTAATGTTGAAAAAGGCCAATCCTTGGGCACTTTCGTTGATAATTGTGTAGTTAACTCAACTCTTGATCTTCATAATGATCATTCACCTATTCAAAAGGATGAGTTAGAGATAAGTACCACTAAATTCAGCGAAGACCAATCTTATGTTGACTATGATAGTGACGGTGATTATGATACATTGCTTGAACCAACTCATGGTGACATCTCCGAGGAGTCTTTTTGGGATCAAGATGAAGAGGAAGAGGAATATGATGACACTTGTGTAGATTACTCAAGCATTGATCTTAATAATGATCAAGAGCCTATTCAAAGGGTGGAGCTTGAGGATGATGCATTTTCGAGTGTTCTAAAAAAGTTTCTTATGATAAAATTTGGATCCACAAAAGAGTATGTGCCTTACAACAAAAAGGAGGAATATGTTGAGAATGAGACCGTTATGACCACTATTGTGGAAGACCCAATTGAGCTTGCAAAGGATTGTAATGATGATGTTTATGTCGAGACTTTGGTTACGACAGAAACGGACGAAGAGTGGTTGCAAGGTTTGATAGAGGACCATGATACACAAGAGGTGAATAATTCACTTGAGTTTTTCAAGGATGAAGAGGATTCCATAATACAAGAGATTGTGAAAGGTTTATCTAACCCTTTGCCTATTATTTCTTCTCCTTTACCTCTTATTGGTTTGAATGTATGTGCTTGAGAATATTGTTGAATGACTTTGTTTCTCGTTTTCCGCCATTAGAGACACTTGATTCTCATACTATGCAGGTTTGTGAACAAGAAACCGTGGAAGTACCCGACTTCTATATTCTTTATACACTTCCATGTGTGGACAAGAATAAGTGTGGGGGAAGCTTTTATCGGCTCATAGCTTCACTTTTCTTTTACATTACTAATATTTGTGTGAAGCTAGTGTTTGCAAAACAGGTTCTATGGACGGATCCCCAACTTTTCAGATTGTTGGTATATGGGGAATGAATCTTGCAAGGATATAGTCGGGCCGACGACTATAAAACAAGCGCTAAGTGGGAGGCAACCCACCGGTTTTGTATTTCTTATCCTTTTGCTTTTTATTTTTGTTTCGTTTATTTATTTTTTACTGTTTTTATATCATATTTGCATCCCTATGTTTAATTTCATTGAGTCCGTAATCTATCTTAGAAGAGAATTATGACGAATACTTTTTCGTTAGAAAATTCAGACTGCGCGTAGTTCAGTCCAGAGACCATAACTGTTAGACCGTTTATCAAAACACTGTGAAATTTTGACACTGTGTAGAAAACACGTAGATGAACAACTTTTTGTGAAATGGAGTTTTTCCAAATTCCTTACCAATTTGCACAG
The DNA here is from genome assembly GCA_023531295.1 of Papaver armeniacum. Classification (NCBI taxonomy): domain Eukaryota; kingdom Viridiplantae; phylum Streptophyta; class Magnoliopsida; order Ranunculales; family Papaveraceae; genus Papaver; species Papaver armeniacum. The sequence continues at coordinate 73,465 of JAJJWW010017743.1, read as the reverse complement.
TTTTTGCGTTTTATCTGCTGTTACGTCAGAATTCAGAATTTTTCGTTTTACACATTGAGGACAATGTGAAGTTTAAGTGTGGGGGAGCATTTATATGTTTGTATAGTTTGTTTTTGACACCATTAGTGGATGGAACCATTTTGAATGCAGGAGTTGAGGAACCAATTAACTAAAAAGGGAAGAATATAGCTCGAAATCACAAATTAACATGATAGTTGTTACCATATCTCGGAATATCACCATATCGCATTCTATTTTTATTTTTCCATATTTATCTATTGTTCTCTAAGTGCTTTGGTGGGTCACTAAAAATCGACGTGTTATTACTGCTAGGATGAAATAGAGTGGTTGAGTTACTAAAAAAAAAAAAAAAAAAAAAAAAAAAAAAAAAATGAAAAAAAAAAAAAAAAAAAAAAAGGACCGATCAATTAGACCAAAACGGAATAAAAAGACACTTGGGAATAGCAGTATGTGTGAAACGTAGTCCCTGTCTCCGTCGCCTAAACAAGCGTGGAATGCAGGATCCAAGGCAACTATCATGTACTTGCGACAAGAAGCATGCGCTTGGATCCAAAAGATCTAATCATGCCGTCTAAAAAAAAAAAAAAGAGAAATTAGATCCAGTTTGATCCAATCATACAAAAAAAAAAAAAAAAAAAAAAAAAAAAAATTATTATTGTGTTGAATAAAGTCACTCTTGGTTCCCTTGTATATGCCAATTGATTTGATGTAGCATTCAAGCACTAAGCTCAATCCAATAGGATTAGGTTCATCTTAGCAAGTGACCTTGAGACGGATATGGGAAACATCGAACACTTGTGAATATTCGCCAACATCTACATCTATATCCATCTTCTTAATCTTTTCATTGTGATTGTGGTTTGTTAGTTTCCGAGTATTGTGGCTTGTTCGACTATCTAATTAGAGTTTATTTACTAATAATGAATTGAATTTGCAAGGTACCTCCTCCCCGTAGTCATTTTGGATTCGTTCATTGATTTGTCACGAATAGACGGAGTTTGAAATATAGGTTTTGTGGGTATATCTCTAGTAAACCCTCACGAGACTATAACTCGTCCACTAGGGACACCTAGGGGTTTAAAGGCTTGTTATTTATGCTAAAAGTGACCGTAGCCTCGACGACACGGAGTTGTTGTATTTTTGTTTTGTTTGATTTGCTCGAGGACTAGCAAAGTCTAAGTGTGGGGGGAATTTGATAGGTGTAGAATACACCGTATTTAATATCTAGTATTTATGCTTTCTTTGCGAGTTTCTTGTAAATTATGTATCTTATGTGTGCTTTTGAGTTATTAGGTACTTTGGAGTCGCACGGACGAAAAGGAGAAGAAATAATCCAAAATTGAACAGGAGGGGGCAAAGCCCCGTCATTTTCCCAGGCAAACACTATTCGGAGTCGAGCCGAGCTTAAGGGGAAACTTTGTTTTGGAGGGGCAATAGAGATAAACCAGATGAGGTTAAGGGACCGCAACTTGGTTAGCCCTCATCGGAATTGATCATTTACTTAGAAGCACCCAGTCTGGGGGTGGACTTATCCGGGGGTGTACCAGATCCAACCCACAACCCTACGTGAAAGAATTCTTCTCATTCATCACATTCCCGTTTCTCTTAAATTGAGAGAGAAAAGCAGAGTTTACTGTCGAGATCAAATCGAAAATTAGGCGAGAGAATTTGAGAGATTGAAGAGCCGATTTGAGAGATAAAGAGGATGATGGCTCACTTGCCATGAATAGCAGATGAAGAATAATGGCAAGGGTTCGTTTTAATGTTGTCGGAGAAAAGGGGATCCGAGGAATGTGATTGTTGTTGAATTGATGGGTTGTAATTGAAAATTGAGAGATGGGTTAAGGATTTGAGTTGAGATTGGAAGCTGCTATGGTTGATATTTTCGAAGGAGGGCTGCTATTGAATCTCAGATGTAGAATTCTGGTGGAGAAGCTGTTGGTAATGGTGGTGACTGGGTCTCAGGGAAGGTTGAAATGGATTTGGGTCAGTTCTGTTGTTGAATTGATAATGATGATTCTGCAAGTGGTGATGGATTGAGATGTGTCTTTGGAGGATTCAATAAGGAAGAGACTAATGCTGCTATAAGAACAACACATGGAGTGTGAGAATGCAGGTGTTGGAGTTCTGTGTATGTGTTGCTATGTTCAGAGCAAGGGCATACCAGGAATCTTGTGGAGATGGCAGGCTAGAAATGGAAATTGGAAATGCTGCAGCTGAAAGCAATGTGAAGGGCTTGAAGCTGGTGGTGCTGTGTAGCTACAGAGAATGGTAATGTGCATTGCAGGGGAAGACACAGTGGCTGGTGGTTGGCTAGCATTGCGCAGGTGGAAATGCAATTGAAGGCAATGAAGACTGATGGAGAGAAATTTGGTTGAGCTCGAGACTGTGAACTCGAGATGAAGGGAATGAGCCGAGAAGTCGCAAGTTGAGATGAGCCTCGGACCGGAGCCGGAGATGAATGAGCAAGGATTGGAAATGGGTTCTGTGTTTGTCTTTGAGAGATATGGTCAGGCAAGCTAATACTAGTAGAGCAAAGTACATAATGGAGCTGGTGGTATACTTGGGCTCTGATTGAGTCCGGTGGTGCTTGGCCGGTGAAATTGCGCCGGGAATGGAATGAATGTGAATGTATGTTTGCGGGGAATGCGGCTACGAGAGAAGGACACAGTAGGGAATGAAGTATCATGTGCGATTCGGTGGTAGTAGTCTTGTTGGCTCACGGTTCTGGTGGTCAGATTGGGTTGTATGAAGAGCATAGGTGATTCAAATCAGGTGATTCATGGCAAGTTTCAAGAAGATAAACTCGGTGAAGATTTCCAAGGGTTTTGTTGGCTTGAAAGATATTTGTTTTAGCCGAGTGTTGGTGGCACGAGTTGATATTGCGGGTTGAGTCAGGTGATTACAAAAGAGCGAAGCAATGGTGAAGGGTTGAGCTAAGGAAGAAGATTAAGCTAGGGTCTAAGCTAGTGGTGGTACTAATGAGGTTGAAATAAATGGAAGTGATGAACATGATGGCTTGGAACAGCTTTGAAGGAATTATAAAAATAGAATGAGATGGAAATGAATTGGGAATTGAATGGATGCAAATTGTTGTCTTCGTGAGAGTGGAGATGCAGAGAGTGGGAAGAGCCGGAATGGTGGCAGTAATGCGACTATGATGCACAAGGATGGTGCTTCGCGCTTTAGGCACATGCAATGGCTTGGCTCGGCTCGCTAAGTTGAATCGCCAAGGCGAACACGATTCCATCTAACTCAGGTCCCACCCATATCCCGACTTGACCCGATTTGACTTCGGTGATTGGCCGAGTCCCGACTCCGAGTCCCGACCGTTGACCGTTGACCCGGTGGGTTTGTTTTTGGCTTGTCACCTGAGATACACTTTCCTAAGCGACTATTCTCAGCGGGATTCGCCATAATCCCAGTTTTCCGGCGAGCGTTTTGGGACAAAATTTCTACACGGGTTTCTCTCCATGGTGGGCGGGTGAATTTCTAACTAATGGACTTTGAAGACAAAACCTAGTTTTGGAAGGAGAAAAATTGAGGAATATAAAAGGGAAGACTTCTATCTTTTGAGGATATCTTTATCTACAACGTTTATTATCTCTCTACTTTATTCTAGGGTTTAGAAACATGAGATTTCTCTTTCTTCTTGTTATGAACTCCATGAATATGAGTACCTAAGTTTATTATTGGTTATGGAATAGTTGGATTTCACAAAGCATGATTCTTTGATTCAATATATTAGTTTTGTCTCATAATTATCGTTTGCAATTCTCTCCAAAATATTGTTTTATGATTGATTGATTGTTTTGTCAAGTTGCAAATTGGTAGAACTTCTAATCACATCTATTGCTAGTTTAGGGTTTATTATACGCAAAAGTGATATTCCTTGGATACAAGTAGCATAATATGATTATAGTTTGTAGTGATATATTCTTATGATCATATGTGAATCGTAACCTTTGTTAAATTGAATTAGTGCGCTTTCCACGTTCAATTGCTTTGATTGGCCTGATTTCATAGAACTTAACGCATCTAGGGAATTAAACTTGATTAGTGCTTTTACACGTTAGGTTGTTCCTTTAGGTAGAATTCATATTCGCATCTTTTAATGTGTTTGTTGATGACATGAGGAGATTTGCGGGATATTCTTGCGATCAAGGTATTCTAGGTCTTTGATAAAAGTTGAGATTAAAAATCAATTCTAGTTATTGTGAAAAGCATGTTAGTGAATGAAAACGAAATCCTTAACCAATATCTTTTCTATCTTATTTGTTTGCTTATTTGTTTCTTTGTTTTTATATTTGCTTAGTTTATAAAAAAATCGGAAAAATCCACCCTGTTTTATACAGAAACCATAACAATTTGACAACCTAGACCTCTCTGTGGGATCGATCCTTTCTTGCCCTTGCTATATTTATATTTTGAGTAGTAAGAAAGTGTAATTATATTTGTGTCGCTTACGACCGCGATCACAGGCTTGCTGCATCAATCTCCATAAGGTAAGCATTATTTGTACCAAAAGAAACAACACGTATGCATCGAGTATTCAGAAAATTAACAAGTAATATGTTTTCTCTACAAATGCTCGATGTGGTGAGTTGTTTCTTCTACCATAAAAATGAACATCTGGATCTTTTTTTTGTTTTATACCTAACCTGAAACCAAATTTTCATCAAGGGAAAGAAACCATAATAATGATAAGTAATGCAAGAAACTCTAATGTGTTGAGAGTTTACTCACCAACTGGAATTAAAGAGGTTACTTGTCAGGTTTGTGGCATCGAACTTGAAAAAGCGGGGATCTAACAACCACACCCAATATTTCGCTTAGAAATCTGTATGGACTAACTCCAATATACTTTAAAGAGAATCAACTAGACAGTCAGACTAAATCTTAAGAAAAGTATATCAAAGAGTTATATCTCTATTTCTCAATTCAATCTGCAATCAAACAAATAGGAATTTGCGAGCCCGATTGAATATAAGAAATAACTTGGAATGTATAAAAAACTAATATCCAAGTATCAATCAATTTAATCAACAACCAAAGGTTGGACTCACAATTGATTGGACTTACGCACAACCTGTGATATTTCAATTATATAAACAAATATAATGCGGAAAAGAAATAACACAGACACTAGAAGTTTTGTTAACGAGGAAACCGCAAACGCAGAAAAACCCCGGGACCTAGTCCAGATTTTAACACCACATTGTATTATGCCGCTACAGACACTAGCCTACTCCAAGTTAACTTCGACTGGAATGTAGTTGAGCCCTAACCAATCTCACACTGATCAAGGTACAGTTGCGCTCCTTACGTCTCTGAATCCTAGCAGGACTCTACGCACTTGATTCTCTTAGCTGATCTCACCCACAACCAAGAGTTGCTACGACCCAAAGTTGAATAATTGATAAACCAATCTGTCTCACACAGAAAAGTCTATTGAATAGATAAATCTGTCTCCCATGGATATACATATGAGTTTTGTTCCGTCTTTTGATAAATCAGGGTGAACAGGAACCAATTAATATACCGGACTTATATTCCCGAAAAACGGCCTTGAAATATCAATCACCTCACAATAATCTTAATCGTATGGTAGTGAAACAAGATATTGTGGAATCACAAACGATGAGACGAAGATGTTTGTGACTACATTTTATCTTGCCTATCGGAGATTAAATCTCGAGAAAATCTTAGAAAATATAGTACTCAATCACGATAAAAAACAGCAAGATCAGAACACGCAATTACATAGAAAATAGTTGGGTCTGGCTTCACAATCCCAATGAAGTCTTCACGTCGTTAACCTATATGGTTTAAGAAAAACCTAAGGTTAAAGGAGAATCGACTCTAGTCGCAACTAGTGTGGGGATTAGGTTTCCCAATTGCTAGAGTTCTCCTTCATATAGTTTTCAAATCAAGGTTTGCAATCAATGTTACTTTGGTAACAAAGCATTCAATATTCACCGTTAGATGAAAACCTGATTAGACTCAAGCTAATATATTTCAATTGTTAGATCGAACTTAGCTTGTTACACACAAATGAAAAGTGACTTCATTTAGATATGAGTAACCATACCTAAACGTGTACACCTTTGTTGGCTCATCAATAGTTAACCGAAGTTAGCCATATGAACACTTTCATTGTAGGATCATAATATCGCAACGTGCAGGGCTCGCGGGGTTAATAAACAATGACGTCATGGAGTAATGCCGCAGCATACTAAAATAAATGACGCGATGAATAACGACACACAAAACAGCAGAAAGACATGGAACCGGGCGAGGGTTAAGAAGTGTCGCGAGAATAAATGTTTGTACATCTGCGACACTTCGCGGAACATTTCCGAAATAAAAGGATAGATTAGCTGTCATCCACTATGTATCGCCCTATATAAAGGGTTGAGTGAGTCTGTTGTAAGAGAGAGATCTTTTTGGAATTGTTGGGCAAGTCATTAGGAGAGAGAAAGTTCAAGAGTGTTTTACTTGCTAAGTGTAATCCTACTTTTCCTGTGTAAACAACTCATGAAATTAATCAATAAACATTCTCAATTATGCAACTTTCAATGGACTAATTAATCAAAATATAGTGAGGGGTGTAGTGTGGGAAAACCTGCTACTACATATGCGCTAGAAACAGGGGCGAGCAGTGATTGACGAAGAAATTGGAAAGAATTTGGATTAACAGAGAAGAGATTTGGAAAAGATACTCAAGAATTCATTGAAAAAGAAAGATGGCTAGAAGAAGAAATATACAAGAGCAACCAACGATTGTAAGAAGAAGTGGAAGACTTGGTTTGGAGAAAGGAGGAATGAAACAGGAGAATCATCAAGGATGAATAGGAGAAACGATGGAGAAGATCAAAATCAGCCACCAATCTCCCAAAAGAGCAAACACTACCGAGGATTATGATAGAGTAAGTGTACATACTTGGAGATCTGATTCTGAAGACGAGAGAGAAGAGGAGCAAGGCGCTTGGTGGACAATGGACAAGGAGGAGGAGAGCAAGAAATGAATGGAGAAATGAATCCAGTAACGAAGAAATCGCAGATTAGAAAGATTGAGACAAACAATACACGAGGAGAGACGGCTAGAGCGCAGAGAACGAGCAAACTTGACAAGACAAAAACCATGAATTGAGGATGGAAAACATGAGGTTGCAAAACAGAGATCTAGAAGTAGCGTGAGATCAAGTTCAAGGTCGAATGGAGAAGAAAGAAGAAGAGTTTTACCAACAGAAAGCACCAATGAAGAAACACAAAATCCGAATATAGAGCATGGCGAGAGAAGAGGAGAAATAGAAGATCGTTATATTCTCAGCCCGAAAATCTTCAAAATGAGCGGAATAGGGAAAATCAAAGAAACATGCAACTCCAGGAACCGAATAACCCAGCTGCTGAAGGAAGAATAATCTTGCACGGGAGAGAAGAACTGAGAAGAAACCGAGATCGAGGATGACATTGAGAGACACTACATTGAACAAGCGCGACTAGCTCGCGAGAGAGAAAGGCTAAGAGAAGAAATGGAAAATCAAGAGATGGAGGAGGCAATCCTAACCAGAATAACCATGACAACCGCGAGAGAAGAAGGGAACAAAATCGTACCAATAGAAATATTAACGAAGAGTATGAGAGGGTGCAGATGATGAGAGCCGAGAGGCAACCAAGAAGAGAGAACAACCGATATAATGGCGTGCGAATTGACGAAAGAAACGAAGAAGAGCGTCGCGAGGAAAGAAGAGGAGAAAATAATGAGCAGGAAGGTCAAAATAGGCACGAGCGAAGAAGGAGAGAAGCAGAGCTAAAAAGACCAAAGAGAATCAAATTCTGAGGCAAATGAACAAATCTTAAGAGAACTAGCTGAAATGAGAGGATTCTTGAACAATAGAAGGAAGGAGGAAGGAGACAACTGGACGAAGCCATCGCAGGCCGCGAAGAATCCCTTCACGCTAGAAGTACGTATGGGAGGAATACCTCCTAAGTGCAATCTACCTCGCATTAACCAACATCTTTGATGGAACAACCCGTGCGATACAACATATTAAGGCTTACATGAGATGTATGTTACAATGGGAGAATCATGATGCCATATTGTGCAAATATTTCGCGTCAAGCTTAATAGAGAAGCACTAAAATGGTTTGAAGGTCTCGCCAAGGAACACAATCACATCATTCAATCATTTACAAGCCACATTCCTGGGAGCATACATAAGTAACAACTCTTCGCGACCAGGTATTGAAGATGTATTCGGGTTGAAACAAAGGATTGGCGAGAGCTTAAGACAGTTGACAGTAAGATGGAGAACCATGTGTAGCGAAATGGCAGGACGGGTTGAGGAGAGATATCTCATACTCTCATTTGTGAATGCTCTCTTCGCGACTAACTTGTTATACATTCAAATTTTTAGAATCAAAAATACAATCACGATGGCGTAACTAATGCGAGAATTACAGGAAGAATATATTGCCTTAGAAGAGAGACAAAAAGAAATGAATTCTTATCCAGTCGCGAACACAAACTCGAATGCTGCGAACGCAAGCTTGTTACCTCAATTCATAAATACAGTGGCGAGCACTTCGCAAGGACAGCAGGCAAGGAGAGCTGATGAGGGACAGCAGAAGATAGTAGCCATGGGAAGCCACGATCAAGAAGAATTTGAGCGAGAGAGAAACTACTATAACCGTAACAGCAATAATAAGATTCAGAGGCTAGACAATGTGCAAGAAACTTATGGTGGACGAAGGCAATATAACCATGGAGGACAGAGAAGCCGCAGAATAGTATGGGAACCAATTAGGATGCCTCCACTGAATGCTAGTGTGGAAAAGATCTGGGAGGCTATACTCGTGATGGAAGAAGTACCGGCACCTTGGAACGCGGGGATGGAACCACCACCAAAGACAGAAGTCATGAGTTTTGTTCTTACCATCGCTTCCATGGACATCAAACAAACGACTCGCAGAAACGTAAAGAGAATTATTCTCGTGGATGATTGATCAAGGGAAGCCGAATCACTTTCTAAAAGGAGAAGAAAAAGGCCGACATTACCACCACCACTTAAATGCACGTAACAATGTCGAAAGGAAAGGGAAACATTTGTGATAGAAATCGAACGAAAGCCAAAAATTTGAATTGCAACTCTATCGTCCACTCTTATCGCACAATCGAAGATTTTCATGACAACGTGCTCGGTAGAGTCTTTGCGAGAGATGTCGATGATAAAGAAATAATGAGCACAGCGAGAACGACGCAGCTTAGAAAAGTGGCAGCAAGACTATTTCTTTCTCTCGAGATGAAGTGCCAAAAGGAAGAGAAACACATGATAGCCCGTTGGTTGTGAAACTAGAGATTAACCCGAAACCAGTTGATGGAGAGGATGATGAGGCGAAGCTTGCTGGGCGATCAACCGAATCTTAATCGACACCGGAAGTTCGGTGAATATTCTCTTCTACCATACTTACAAGACGATGGGAGGAAAAGATGAAGACTTGATCCCCTCTACATACAAGATATATGGCTTTAATGGCACTCGCAAACAAACCAAAGGGAGAGGTTCGCATGAGAATACCTCTACAAGGATTATCAACCGATATTTTATTCTCGTGTGGTTGACGTGGAATCTCCATACAATGCGCTGATTGGGAGGCCATGGCTTCATGAAATCTTGGAGTCGCGTCAACATATCATCAATGTATTAAATTCCCACATCCAAATGGCATTGGTATTATACAGGGGAGATTGGAAGGAGTCACAACAATGTCATGAAGTAGATGTAGAAAGTCAAAGAAAGGAATGCCAAAAGAAAAGGTTGGAAACAACATGTGAGAGATGAGCAGAGAAAGGAAAAATTGATGGTAGATGCTATAGAAGTAAGGGTTGAACATATCTCGCGAGGTGAATCCCTGGAGACAGACCAATATTATGACAACAAAGAAGCAGAAGATTTGAGGAACAAAAAGCATAAGAAGTGAGCAACTGGAGTAGTGATGTGCGAGAATCTCGCAACAACGAGTAAAATGAGAATTCGATTAAGAAAGAAAAGTGAAATACAACAAGTGAAACAGAACTGTGCGAATACTTCGCAGACAAATATCAGCAAATAATGAAACATGAATGATTGAACGATTTAACAAATATAAATGCGCAAATGAATGGGACGAACCTTTATGGCGTACACCCTAGTTCGCGAATAACATTTCGTAAGAGGCAAATGTAAGACCTAAAGTGCGTCATATAAGGGGGTATCTCTCGCCGTGGTTCAGGGGGAAGGTTACACCGCTCCTGAAGCCTGAACCATGAAAATTTGGGGCCCATGAAAGCCTATCCGGAAGAGGTACCTTGGATTCCCAACTATATATGTAGGTTATACCCTGGTTGGGCGACCGAGGGTCTCTTCCTAGGAGTCAGTGTATGCTCAAGGCGCCGAGGTACACGGTTGAGCCAGAGTGCCCGGGATGGATGAACCTACCCTGGCCATTCTTGGCAAGTCTTGGCATGCGTTGCACTCGCCCGAAGAAAACTCCACTTAGGGTGCAGTCTCGTAACCATAAACCCTATAGGTATAAGGGATAAGAGACTGCGAAAACAACTGGTTGTTGTTAAGACCGGATGGGAGGAGCTAGTCTTGTATGGCCGATGTTTCGCCTCCTTGAAGGGGCAACCGGGGAGATGATAAGGGCGGTGCTTTCCATTAGGGAAGTGCCAAAACAGACGCAAATGTCATGAGGCTTTGTTTTCGCAAGGAGACTTAGGCTTGTCATATTTGTGCAAATGATCCTGCAGAGGCAATAATACTAACGCGAGGGTAAGGCGAGATCAATGGGTCTTTGCACGCAAGTGTACGGACGTCCCCGCGATTTCGTCGCAAGACGGCAATGTCATAGGGCTTTATATTCGCAAGGATATTTAGGCCTGTCATATTGTTGCAACAAAACATCCTGCAGAGGCAAAAATACTTGAAAAATGATAAGGCAAGATCAATGGGTCTTTACATACAAGTGTAAGACGTCCTGCGATTTTGTCGCAATGAATGGTGGCAGGGGAGGACCTCTAATTAGGGAGGTCTGACTTGGAAGACCACACAAGATGATAAGGCAAGGTCAATGGGCCTTTGCATGAAAGTGTAGAGGCGGCTCATGACCTTGTCGCAGCAAAAGAGATAGAATTCTCAATTCATGAAGATACCCGCGATTCCGTCGCGATGATCCATTTCAATTCAAAATAAGATTATTATCAAAATACAAGAAGACAACTAAAATCTTCCATCTCAAGATAAATAACAGAAAAGTATGGGAATGGAAAAGATGGAACATTGTTATTCATCTTCTGACGAAAGAGTTATACATCAATAATGATTAGCCAATTATATTACAAGGAAGAACTAACAAAAAAGGGGAATGAAGATTGAATTCATAAAAAAAAGAGAGTTCACTATAACAAAGATACAAAGAATGTACGTATATTACACGCAAAGAAACAAAACAAAAGGAATTATATCTTTGGTGATTCTTCTTCTTCATCTGATTCATTAGTTTTATTATTCTCATCGCCAGAATTTTCTTGTTCGCCAGCTTCACTATCAGAAACTTCAGAGACAGGTAGATTCTCAGGAACCTTTTCAAGAAGCCAGGGATATGTATGCAGAGGGATGTTCTGGTGCTTACAAACATACTCCATGGCTCCATTGCGAAAAACGAACAAAGATCATTATTAAAGTTCTCCACCGTTGTTTCAAATTGTTTCTTCAACTTGGAATACTTGTTATTACTGAGGAGAGACTCTTCGCGAGCTGTTGTTTTTCAGATTCAAGTTCTTCAATTCGCATTGAAAATTCCGCGAGTTGTTCTTTCGATTCAAGCTCTCTAATTCTAACCCGAAGCCTCTTCTCGCATTCTCGCAAATAAGTAACAACAAGTTAATAATTTACAAACGGTACAACAGAAGTAAGAAACAAGTAAGGTATAATAAGCAACCTTCTCTCGTCGTATATCATATCTTTAACCAAGGAAGTATGCTCGACGTGAAGACTAACATCAACCCCTAGGTTATTTCTCGGCGTTATCTAAAACTTTCGCAGCCCAGGCGAATTCATCGTCATTATTTATAACAAGGAGCGAACGAACTGATCTTCTCGCTCACTAAGTAAGGAATTCTGCGAAGCAATTCATCTCGCTCAATTTGTAGCTCAAGAAGAGATTTTTGAAATGTTGCTAATGCTTGAGCACCATTGTTAGCAATACGATCTTTGTCATCTATATGATCACTAATTTTCTTCCTCAAAATTTTGATTTCTTTACGAGACTCAAGAAACATTTGTTTAAATTGGTTGGCCGCACTTGAACCAGATCTATATTCAATCTCTAAAAAGGCGATATTTGGTCTGAAGTTCATCTAATGAAAGAGAGTTAGTTTTGTTCGAAGAACTACTTAAAGAAGTGTTGAGGTGAGCGAGAAGAAGGTTATTATCCATAGGTTCAGGAAATGTATGGAGAAGAATAGCCTCATCGGAGAGATTATATACGTCTGCGAAAGTAATAAGTTAGGTGGCAATACGCGACCAATAAAATAAGAATAATAAAAGAAGGCAAAATATTATACCATAAAGTTGTTGATTAGCGTTTTGAAGGGTGGATACCCTCTCCTTTTGGGAATCAAGTTCGGTATTTAACTTTTGAATTTTCTCGTCTTTATCGCGAGATGACGCAGCTTCAATTTCTAATTCTCGAATCCTCTTATTTAACTGAGAATTCTTCCTTTCAAGATTGCTACGTCTTCTCTCAAGATCTGAGGCAACTACAAAAGAAGACCTTCCAACCTATGAAAGAAGATAGAAAAGCTGTTAATACATATACAACAATATAAAGTCAATGGGGAGATATGATTGTATACATACCAAGGATCCAAGCGCATTCAAGAAGTCGGAGACATAGTTCTAGAGACTCCATTGAAAGAATCATTGCCCTCCGCAGAGTGGCATTGCACACGTTGCGAGTTCCGCAGAGAGGCTAGGGAGCATCTCCCATTACTTGGAAAGAATCGAGAAGATACTAGATAACCGACCCATAGAAGAACCAGTTAACGGGGTCCCCGTAGCGAGAGAGCGATTCGAATCATGGTCGTCCTCATCGAAGACTCGAGTTTGAGTTAAGGCGAGAAGAAGATTGAATCTTTCGCTTTTTAGTTAGTGGAGCAGAAAATTTATTCTTGCGAGCGACAGCTTTGCCCTTACTTTTACCCTTCGCGGCTACTCAGCTTCTTCAACTCCAACCTTCATACAGTTAAAGATAAGAAACAGAGGCAACAATATTGTTTCAAATAACAAAGGAAGTGTTTCTTACTTCACTCGTAAGCGATCGAAGTATGGTCGAGTACTCTCCAACGGATTATCCTTGTACTTTCTTCTCAATTTGGCGATCCGAAAATTATACAAGCTCAACATTAAAAAAAAAAAAAAAAAAAAAAAAAAAAAAAAAAAGTTGTGAAGGCAAGGTTTAAAATGGGAAACATACCTCATTTGCTTTATCGTGCCATTTGAACTCCCAAGGATGATACCTGCCGAGATTCGCATGAAGAACGTGCGAGCCCGCGATATAAGGACCATTTAAAAACAAGGGTACAACCCACCATTTCTCATCTTTGGAGTGGCGAGGAGTAGTATTATTACCCGGTGCCAATCAATATCCCGCATGAGCAATTTATCCTCGTAGACATTATCCTTCTTTTTAAGGCGAATGCCCCAAATGAGACTTCGCATTAACCATCTTTATCACTCAATAATTTTCAAAAAAAATTTTCTACAAGTGTACTTCTCTGCAGATATTTCCAAGTCTTTGAAATCGGGTGTCTAACAAGAGAGAGTATAAAGATCCTTTGCCGCGCCACGATTCGCGAATTCAAGCATTAGGCGAATGCAATCGCCACTCAACGATAAACAGCCCGAGAGAATTTTTCATGGGCCAAGATTTCATAAAATAGAGGCAACTCGGATCGTATAAGGGAATGGGAAGTCCCGCGAGAAGTCGACCTAGCGAGACGATAATCCTTTGATCATCACATTGATGATCGTAAAATAACCTCGCAGAAAGAATGGATGAGGGTTCTTGATCAGAATGGTCGATAGAGTGAAACCCTTCTCGAGCAACTTCGTTGAACTTCATCAAAAGAAGCTTTGTATGCACGACTAATGGCAGCCATTATCGCATGGGAATGGATGAGAGGTTAAAGGTTAAGATCGATGCTAGAAAAGACGGAGAAAGATTTGCAAAGAGCGAGGGAGAAGATTTGCAGTAGCAAGAGCGCAAATTGCGGAAGGAGAAAATCAAAGAAGTTGCAGAGAGAAACTAAAGAATGAAAAGGAGGGGAAAAGAAAACTATATATAGGAAAAAAGATCCTCGAGAAAAACGAGGTCAATTAATGCGAGAAGAGACGTGAACGGTCAAGAATAAACGGTTGGAAGAGACGTGTCGAGAAACGGCTTTAATGGTTAAAAACTGTGTACGGAATTGAAACAGATAAAGATAAGCAGTCGCAGCGAATAAAAAGACTCGCTCTCATGATATTCTTCCCTTCGCAAGAAAAGTATGAGGAGAGACAGGAGATGCAAAACTTTGGAACTTCGCAAAAGAATAGAGGCAAGTACGTACTTTTCAAGTCCAAAGTATTCTTTCGCTCGTTCCTTCAAACAAAGACCAAAGATTACTACAACAACAGATTTTTCCTTAAAAATCGCTCTTCAAGCAATATTCAAGGAAAAAGAGGCAAGATGTAGGATCATAATATCGCAACGTCACGTGGCTCGCGGGGTTAATAAACAGCGACGTCGCGAGGCGAGGCCGCAGATGCACTAAAATAAATGACGCGATGAATAACGACACACAAAACAAATAAAAGACATGGAACCGGCGAGGTTAAGAAGTGTCGCGAGAATAAATGTTTGTACATCTGCGACACTTCGCGGAACATTTCCGAAATAAAAGGATAGATTAGCCGTCATCCACTATGTATCGCCCTATATAAAGGGTTGAGTGAGTCTCAACCTTGTAAGAGAGAGATCTTTTTGGAATTGTTGGGCAAGTCATTAGGAGAGAGAAAGTTCAAGAGTGTTTTACTTGCTAAGTGTAATCCTATTCTTCCTGTGTAAACAACTCATGAAATTAATCAATAAACATTCTCAATTATGCAACTTTCAATGGACTAATTAATCAAAATATAGTGAGGGGTGTAGTGTGGGAAAACCTGCTACTACATTCATATCAACCTTATTCATCTTAACCATAACTAATTCAAATGACTCAAATGAAACTAGTTCTAGAGTTGTTCAATTGTTTATATTCTCATAGAAGTATACAAGACACAATTGAAGCAAATCGATTTTGATTCACTCGAATCAATTCATGAACATTATAGCCACGGTTTGCAACAGATTGCATTCCTTAATATATAAATGTATTAGTTCATGAACAAACCGATTTTAGAACATAACCCACTCAAGTATGCAAACGGGTACGCATACTTAAGTAGCCGGACTTGATTTGTTTTCTCCAAAGATGCAAATGGGTACGCATACTGTAAAACACTTCCAAGTTTCAGTTGAATCCAGTACGCGTACTGGTACGAATACTTTAGCTCCCGGACTTTACCTAACCTCGCCAGTACGCATACTTGTATGCATACTACATTCCGGTCTTGGATCAACACATATGCAAGTACGAACACTGTGTACATAATCCAATTATGGTTAAGTGTTCTAAACTTCTATTTCAATCATTGAAACATTCTTAGAAGACGACAATGGCTGTCTCACACAAACTAGTAGCTTCAAATCAATTTTCAAGTGATTGAATGATCAAATCAAAACATTCTGAGTCTACATCAAATGACTGTCTCCCACAGATCATGTAAGATGTTACCAGGTGATTTTCACATGATCATCTTTTGACTTTCGTCAAGAATATAAGATGAACTTGGTTAAAGCGAAAGCTTACCAACACATATTTCGAGAAATATGTAAGCGAGTTAAACTTAGCTCGAAATATCAAATGTGTATAATCGAAGTCTATATAGCTATACGACTTTTGTCCCAAATAGGAGATAGAGTAGATAGACTTTTGAGTGACAGATGAGTTCAAGTCTTCACATACCTTTTGTTGATGAAGTTCCACAAGCTCCCATTAGTAGTTCTTCGTCTTCAATTGATGAACGTTGTGAAGTCTAGTGCTCAACTACACTTTCTATCCTAATGCGAGACTTAGCTATAAGTAGACTAGAAATCAAGACTTATAGTTTTGGGAACTAAACTTGACAACAAGCTTGAGATAGCAACGCTTGCGAGTTCGACTGAGCAGTGCTCTAACAATCTCCCCCTTTGTCAATTTTAGTGACAAAACTATCAATAATATGGAATACAAAATAAATAAACTTTGTAGCTCTCAATCCAAATTCTTTACTTCCAAGTACTCCAGTGATTCTGAATGTGTTCAACTCAGCATCATAGTTATTGAAGATTTGTAGCTATAACAATAAGAAAACAATAGCTCTCAATCATTATTATACAGTGTCATAGTATTATTACACATCATCAAAGTCCAATTGTATCACAACTTTGAAAACAATACTATGGTGATATGTATCACTCCCCCTTAGTCAATACTTCATCTCACATGAAAACCACTCCCCTTACATAATGATCCGTAAACCATATGTATTTGTAGTGTGAACTACACATTAATTCTCCCCCTTTTTGTCACTATAATTGGCAAAGGTACAAAAACTAGTGGGATCATAATGAAATTCTCATAGAGATACTTCATGACTAAAAAGAAACATATCAACTTTGTTTAGACGCAATTATATAGATGAAACTAAATGCATTCATCAAGGATTTAATAAAGACACAAGAAAACTCCTGCAATATTCCACAACCGCACTCCTCACAAAGATTTGGCATTTAAGCACAAGTTCATTTAAGAACTCTCCCCCATAAAATATCATTCCCGAAAGAACAACAAGAGCGACCTTACTTTCACAAGAAGAGAATGATTTCTTTGGACATTAACAAATCACATGAAACATGAATTTGTATCCAAAATACTTAATTAAATTAACCACAAGAGAACCCATGATTAATTTAATCGGAAATGCTTACATAAGAGAACTTACGGAGCCACACAGTACTTACACAAAGATGTGGATCAGGGAAAGACCAATACTACAGAATATTCAAAGATTCATTTTATTTTTCATCAATATTTGCATAGAGACATGTAATAGACTTAATCTTTGTAAACAAAGGTTCATCCTATCTTCCATCAATATTTGCATAATGATATAATTAATAGGCTTAACTTTTGTTGTCAAAAGTTCATTCTATCTTTTATCAATATTTGCAGAATGACATATGATAGACTTAACTTTTGAGCATATATGGGACAATCATAGTTCACAGACGCAAACACACATATCCCATAACAAGTTGCAATATATAAGACCATAAAGATTAATACTGCAAAATCATCTTCCAAATAAACTTTAGAATTTAAATAAATAAATCTAAAAGCATTGCAAAATGAAAACCGTTGGCAATAGCTATGTGTACTCACAATAATGTCTATTCCAAACCCTAGTTATCCTTCTTAAAACACAAGAATATATTCTCATAAGAAGTTTCCTAGACAAATAAGGACAACAAGCAAAAATCAAAAGACTCCTAAATCCACAAAACCGATCATGAATGAAAATCAAAGACCACTTCCGGAACCCCCATGAGTCTTGAGTCCTTTGAGCTTGTGATTGACAGTGTTCACTGCTTCTTCAGAGTAGATATCCTCATTGAGAAGATCTTTAACACGTGTCTTCATGAGAACAAGGTCTGAATTAACCATTTTCTACTCAGTTTTTAACACATCAAGACCTTTCATAGTATCAACGAGTTGCAGTTTTGCTTCCTCAAAGTATTTAAGAAAATCATGAACCACTTTAGCAGAAACCATATCCTCATTCTCAATATCCTGATGAGTATAGGCATAGTAGCATGAGGCATTAGGATTTTGATCATCATCTTCTACTAGGGTTCTTTTCTTCCTTCCCTTGGACTCGAAACCAATACCTTTATCAAAAAAACCTCTTGCAAAACCAGCAGTGCGAGAAGGTGAAGACATTCTTGACAAAACGATAAAAACCTAGAGTATGCGTACGTGACTCAATAGGTTTGGTATTTAAATGGTTTCTTAGGGAAGGTAAATTATAGGATTTCTAAAGATAATTCATGATAATTAAGTCATGAGTACCCGCGAACATAATCTGAACCCAAAACAAAACCGAACGTACCCATATATATATATTTAAACGGCAAAGCAAAGACAATACATTTTTGCTACGTGAAGATTTTCTTTCACAAGTTTTTGGCTCAATAAATTTTATATCTTAACAGGGAAGCAATTTAGAGCACAAGAGTAGCAGGCAACATAGTTGCAACAAAAAACTTTTTCAAAAACAAACAAAATCGCCGAGATTCTTGAGACACAGCCAATACTTAGGCAAAGATGTTTGTGGAAAATAGTTTAGTTATGGACAATAAGAAAATATCTCAACTAATCAGAAAGAATTATTTGTCGAAAGTATACCCGATTATTAGCAATTCTTACTCAACGGGATTTTTATGAGTAAGCATTCAACCCTTGTGATTAATTAGCACAAGTATGAGCCCTAAGCTCATTAAATGAATGGTGTTCATGGTTGAGTCTCTTTTTCCTTCCAATTCTAAGAAAGAATCCTTTTTGATGTGAAAAATTATCATAAAACTTGATGTCATCAAAATACGAGACAAAGTTTGAATCCTTACCAGAAGAAGTTTGTTCGGAGGATTTTGACAGCCTGTTGATAAGATCGTTGTATCCTTCAATTATCAGATTTAGGTTGTCCTTATCTCCACTGTTGCTTCCATCTACATCAACCTTTTTCACATCTTGAACATTATTCATCATATTAGGTTGAGAGGGACCTTTTTGAAATCTCCTTGAACGAATTGTATTAATGCTACAATTGGTTCGAACGTTCGATGAGCATTTTGAACTGACTTTCCTGGGAGGATTCACAGGGATAGTACTAAAACCAATAGGTTTAGACATCCGAATTTCAGTTACACATTTGAGAATTAAATCCAAGGTATGATGAAGTCGACCAAAGTTGTCATTCAGCTTTAGTTTGCTCTTCTGTTGAACATGTCCTTTTGAATTACAAAAAAGACATACTTTTGGTCACCGGAGTGATTAGAGTGTGTAGCATTAGAAACATCATTAGAAGATTTCTTCCTTCCATGAGACGAGTTAAGTCCATGATTAGTGGAAGAACCAAGCACTTATTTATCAATAGGAAGGGTTTGCAGTTTAACTTCTGAAGTTGTTTTCATTTGAGAAACATGATTAGACTTAGTCATGTTTTCAAATATCACAGCAGAGTTAGAAGTATTTGGTATGACAGACTCCCAAGAATGACTGTTATCTTGAATAGAGAGATTGCTCAAAAGTCGTTAAATTTTACAGGCATCTTCTTTGAGTTTAGCCTCGAGAGAGGTTTGTGAAGAACAACCTACATCATTTTCTTCACGAAGAACCCTTAGTTGGGAATCACGATCTTTTATCATACCAACCATTGTATTGACCTTGTGTTTCAACCTGTTGATTTCAACTGCCCGGATTCTAAAAAGTTTTAGAATCGCTGCACTCTTTCGGGCTGCTTCCCTTTCTACTTCAGAATCAGATTCCTTAGTAAGAAAAACAAGATAACACATATCAATACTTGTCTATTTCATACGAACAGAATGTTCATCTATATGAGAGATTGACAAGTCTTTCTCTTTAATAGATTTCATCGAAACAGAATTCAAGTATACAAGACAGAATTGAAGTTTACAAAATCGATTTTGATTCGCTCGAATCAATTCATGAACATTATAGCCACGGTTTGCAAAAGATTACATTCCTCAATATATAAATGTATTAGTTCATGAACAAACCGATTTTAGAGCATAACCCACTCAAGTATGCAAACGTGTACGCATACTTAAGTAGTCGAACTTGGATTGTGTTCGCCAGTATGCAAATGGGTAAGCATACTTGTACCGTACACTTCCAAGTTTCATTGAATCCAATCTACGCGCATTTGTACGCATACTATAGTACCGGACTTCATCGACTTCAGCAATGCAGCGTCTTGTACGAATACTTTAGCTCGGACTTTACCCCGACCTCGCCACGCATACTATATCGGTCTTGGATCAACACATATGCAAGTACGCATATTGTGTACATAATCCAATTATGGTTAAGTGTTCTAAACTTCTATTTCAATCATTGAACATTCTTAGAAGACGACAATAACTGTCTCACACAAACTATTAGCTTCAAAGCAATTTTCAAGTGATCGAATGATCAATACGAAACATTCCAAGTCTACATCAAATGACTGTCTCGAACAAATCATGTAAGATGTTACCAGGTGATTTTCACATGATCATCTTTTGACTTTAGTCAAGAATATAAGATGAACTTGGTTAAAGCGAAAGCTTACCAACACATATTTTGAGAAATATGTAAGCGAGTTAAACTCAGCTCGAAATATCAAATGTGTATAATCGAAGTCTATATAGCTATACGACTTTTGTCTCAAATAGGAGATAGAGTAGATAGACTTTTGAGTGACAGATGAGTTCAAGTCTTCACATACCTTTTGTTGATGAAGTTCCACAAGCTCCGCTTAGTAGTTCTTCGTCTTCAATCGATGAACGTCGTGAAGACTAGTGCTCAACTACACTTTCTATCCTTATCCGAGACTTAGCTATAAGTAGATTAGAAATCAAGACTTATAGTTTTGGCAACTAAACTTGACAACAAGCTTGAGATATCAACACTTGCGAGTTCGACCGAGCAGTGCTCTAACAGAACTCAATAAGGTGAGCTTGATTTGTGCCAAAATAAACAACGCACCTACACTGAGTTTACGGAAAATTAAGATATACAGCTACGAAAACTCTCTATGGTGAGTTATTTCTTTTGGCATAAAAATGAATATCTTGTTCTTTCGTTGTTGTATACCTATCCTGCAAGACATGTTCAAGAGATCGGAATAAAATCATTTGAAGCAACTTCATTTATTCAGATCTTGAATAGCCTTGTAGGAACATCCAACAGTCTCTTATCTTGTTCTTCACTTTAGATGGTACTGCGACACTAACACATCTCCAACTTCAAGTCTTCCGGTCAATGAGGCCTCAGAAAACAATAAGAGAATGATAGTAAGTGAGTATTTTATTCAGGATAAAATAATGACAAGGGAAACTAATTATCATAAGAGTTTAGTCACCAATGGAATTAGAGAGGCAAACGTATTATTTGTCGGAGTTAGTCGCATCGATCTCCTTCATTTACAAAGAAACCTAACGACTAATACGTATCCACTCTGAAAAATCTATGGTGGTAAGTTGCACTTGTTGGCAGGAGTCATGTAAAACATATATTTGAAGAGATCATAATAGGTAAGTAAACAAACCTGATACTCCCTCCGTTCCACTTTACTTGATGTTTTAGAGTTTATTTTCTGATCCAAAATAGCCTGGCACTTTTAGGGGCGACCCCGAAAGAATTAGGGGCGACACTAAAAGACAAAAAAGGTCACCCAAACGTAAATCTAAGCTACCCCTTATCTTCGATTTTTCGAAA
Organism: Papaver armeniacum; assembly: GCA_023531295.1. Lineage (NCBI taxonomy): Eukaryota > Viridiplantae > Streptophyta > Magnoliopsida > Ranunculales > Papaveraceae > Papaver > Papaver armeniacum. The sequence continues at coordinate 51,717 of JAJJWW010017743.1, read as the reverse complement.
TGGCCAATATGCCCTTATATAATCGGTAGCCAACACCATAATCGGTAGGTAAACATGCAACTGGTAGGTTAAATTAAAATATACCTACCGATTGTTGTGTAGATACTTCGGCCAATAATCCCTTTTATAATCGGTAGCTTATCCAACTTGTAAGACTACAGATTATAAGGAGCCCCGTATTCAATCCTGGCCAAAATTTCATAGGTTTTGAGGGGTGCGGAGCCAACCATAACCACTTGGATTGAGTTCGTGGATGTAGCCATAATCGGAAGCCAAATAGGTTCCACAACCTACCGATTATAGGTTGCCCCAAATTTAGTTTTTTCTAAAATCCTTCACGTGATGAATTTTGAAATATACCATAATCGGTAGGGTATATAATTATATAGCCCACCGATTATAACGAGCCCCGGATCCAACCTTTGCCATATTTCATGGGTTTTGAGTGCACACACTTGGTTTTAACCACTTGGTTTGCGTTTTGGATGCGAGACATAATCGGGAGTTAAATATATTACCAACCCATCCGATTATGGGTTGCCCCAAAATGAGTTTTTTCTAAAATCATTCATGTGATGAATTTTGAAATCTACCATAATCGGTAGAGTTAACAACTTAAAACCTACCGATTATAAGGAGCCCCAGATCGAACCCTTGCCAAATTCCATAGGTTTTGAGTGTACAGAGCCCGGCATAACCATGTGGTTCGTGATTTGGATGCAGCCATAATCGGGAGTTCAATATATTACTGACCTCCGATTATGGTGTTGTTTGGTTACGTAAACCATAGTTGTTTTTAGTATAATAATTTGACATTAACGAAACCACAAACATCCGATTACGAATATTCGGTAGTAACTCGCGCTCAATTACTGTCCGATTATGGTGTTGGTTGGTTACAGAGAACAAATTTTTTTACTTATAACATAGTCGGAAGGAACATTACAAATAAACCAACCGATTATTGTTATTCTGTTAAGGTGCACATTTACCTTTCGATTGTGGTGTTGTTTGGATACTTTTTCTTTACACATGATAATCGGAGAGCAAAGTATATTAGCAATCCTCCGATTCTCGACAAAATATTTTGCACAATCCCAACCGGTAGGTTAATAACGTATAACCCTACCGATTCGACTAAAAATTGGAACATCCCGAATCGGTAGGTTAATATATAAACCTATCTTCCGATTGTGTGCCAAAATTCAACACTTTCATGTCTCTTCATGTGATTCGCTTGAGTCATCGTTAAATGCATAAAATGTGTAAAATAACTGTTCTTAATCCATAAACATAACGAAACAACTAATATTCCGACACAATCTTTGAAAACGACATAATCCGACATAACCAACATAAACAAAGTTATCCATAAAGTTAACGAAAAACATCGAGAGTTTACAACACCGAGAGTTCACTTGTTCCTATTTGCTTTGACTTTGCGATTTTTATTAGCTCTACGACTTGGACCAGCATCATCATGGGTTTCATCAACTTGAGTGCTTGATGAAGCCCGAGTTCTTTTGTTCACCTTGGTTGCAGGTTTCTTTTGCAATTTTTCCCCGAACTGAGATGCATACTCCTCATTGTCAACGTTGTCAATCAACCGTTTGTGGTCTTTTATCTTCTCAATTGAAACAGGCTTTCCGCCTTTATACAATCGTGCACCATTTCGACAAACGCTTGAACCTCGTTCATCATGTTTTAAAACATAGCATACCATCAAACGGTTATTACTCTATTTTGACCCATAATATTAAACTAAATTAACAAAACAATACGTACCAATCTATCAAAACCCGCAGGCTTCTCTTTGAGGATACTCTTGTACGAAGCTGGCTTTGCTTTAAGATCACGGATTACACGAACATGAGAAACATTGCGGTACCAATCCATGTAGTTGGGAGCATTTTCAAAACCTTGGTTGGCTGCCCTTCCTTGGTTGATCAAGTAATGCGCCTTCTATCCCAATGGAATTGACAGGATGGTGAACCCTTGTGAACCACCGTGATAGAATCTTTATCGACTTGCATTGCTCCGAGAACCAAAGTGAAATTGCCATGGATTTCCTCCTTTGGTATACCTTGTACAAAACCGTGTTGTCGCATCACCCTTGAGGCATTGTACATCACATATCCCGTAAGGTGCCACAACGGTCCAAAATAAAGTGCCAAATCGGACCGACCCGCGATATGTCCAAGAGCTCTGTCTTCCCTTGTATGGATCAAAGCATACGTCTTGGGCTTTAAGTGAGTCCAAAATCTCCCTCAAACGAATCAACCGATGCTCCTTCGTCCCTAAATGGTTGTCATCGAAGACGTACTTTCTTCCTATAGGGTCACCTTTCTCCCACGCCGGTTTTCAATGGCCAATCCCAAGATAGGGAAGTGGACGTAGATCCAAGTCTATAATGTCATTTTTGCAAGTATTAGGAAATTGATTCTTCAATAGTATAAAAAAAATAAAAAAATAACCAAGTATGTGGAGTTAATAAACAATACCTGTAGCAGACTCACGTTCCCGGCCACTTGGCTAATTCCAACCCTCGACGCCTTTCTCAACTCTTCCATCAACCACGCATGGCATGCCGTGCCCCAAGAGTACTCATGCACTTTATCGAGAGGATCCAGAAGTTGTAAAGGTTGGCGTCGACCCGATTTCCACTGGTATTGGGGAAAATGACACATCCCAATACACATAGGAGATATGCGTGGCGCGTGGTTGACTTGCTCGTCCGTTAAAGTTCCTTTCTCTTCTTTTTCCTTGGTGCCCTTGAACATATCCATCAGAGTACCCATGTTGAACTGTCTAGTTCTATACTTCATGCATCTTTTGAACTCAGTTGTTGATGTTTCTTCATCCCAACCCAAACACTTCTTAGTCGATCATAAAGATTCCTCCATTCCAACTGCTAGTGAACTCGGCCCTAACACCCTTGCCATGGACGGGAGTTTAAGAATCTGCTCAACATCATCTGGGGTTATCGTCATCTCCCCAAGCGGCATATGGAAGGTGTCGGTCTCATAAAGTCTCTCCACAAACGCCGATATAGCCACCCGGTCATGTTCCAACATTGAGTTCCCCGCAGCATCAGCCAACCCTGAATTTGCAATAATGGTCTTGAACCTTTCACATTCACCCTCCAAAGGCCAATCTAGCATTTTTGTTGGTGCGGCGGTCGCTTTGAGTAAACGAACCGCATCGGAATGATACTATTAAACACATGACAAGTTAAAAAATATAATTAGAATTACCTAAAGCTATAACCCTTAAAAGTATTACGAAGAAAAACATAATAGGTTAATAAAACATGGATACGATCATTACCTCGCTTTCATATATTTCTACGGCCCAGGATTCTTTGTATCCAAATAACAATTGTCCTCCATCCTCCGGCAGCCCAAGGATTACACCTTCGGAATATCCTTCACCTTCGCTTCATCCGGGACAAGGTGTTTCGCTTTCTTTCGAGGAGTTTTTTTATTTTCGGCTTCTCCTTCTTCTTGAGCGCACTAGGTTGTCCTACTTCTGGTTGTGATGATGGAGCACTTGGTTGAACAACTTCTTGAATTGGTTGTGATTGAGAGGCACTTGGTTGAACACCTTCTTGGATTGGTTGTGATTGAGAGGCACTTGGTTGAACACCTTCTTGGATTGGTTGTGATTGAGAGGCACTTGGTTGAACACCTGATTGAACCGGTTTTGATTGAGGGGCACTAGGTTGAACAGCTTCTTGGCTTGCTTGTTGAGTTACAACTTGACCACTTGAAGCGGCGTTAGCAGTCCTAGCTCTCCTTGCACTAGTCAGCTGTCGTTTCGACGCCTATCCTTCCTTGTACTAGCCGAGACAATTGAATCTTGGATGTTTTTACCTCGCCTTATCCCTAAACAACAACAAAAAGTACAACAGGTTATGAAACTAAATATTCGGTTGGTTGATTTAACAAATTGCCTCCGATTATTCACAATCGTAAGTATCGCTTAACCTAAAGCTACCGAATACGTATAATCGGAAACAAAATAAACTTTTTGGTGTTCGAATATGTTTATCTACACACAATAATCGGAACCTAAAGTTCAACATAACCCTCCGATTCCACACAATCGGAAGCCTAACAAAACTAATGTCTGCCGAATATGCGTCTCTTTGTATCCAGAAACAAATCAAGTTGCTAGCCTAAACAATCGGAAAGATATTACGGAATATTTCACCCGATTATTGCGTCTCTAATACTTGTTCTTCCTAGTTTATTCGGAAGGATAAATCACAATTAGCTTAGATTATGATTGAATTAGGCCTCGGTAATGAAAAACGTTATATAATCGGTAGGATACCAAAATTTTTAACACCCGAATATGACAAATTTTCTCGTGAAATGAAGAGTTCGACCACAATCGGAAGTTTATAACAATACCTAACCTACCGATTACAGGTAATAACCGAAAACCCTAAAAAAAATAAACATGGATTCGTCCAATTGAAGCAATATAAACCAAATTAATGGTAGAATCTTACCTAATCGGCGCCATTTGAAGTTGCCCGAGAGTTTGGCTATCGGTACGCCTACTTCATCGTCTCCGTGTTCTTCGGGTTCGTGAGTTAAAACCTCTTTATTACGGGCATGCAATCCAATATTCGGATCCTCACCGCGCACTACGTTTTTGGTTCGAGCTTTCTTACGTTCCGTTTCTTTCATCTTTATAGAAAATAATCGACGATGATTCGATTCGACGATGAACGATGTATAGCGAGGAGAGGGGAGAGTTTTCCTCTCTCGCAATCGGAAGGAAAGAGGAGAAGAGGAGTTGAAGTTGAAGTTGAAAAGAAAATGAAATGAATTTGAATTTAGGTCGACTTTGGTTTTATCTGTCAAACGGTTATTAATCGGTAGGTAATACCACCTCATTAGCTACCGATTGTTGAGTATCCCAAAATCGGTAGAAATGGTTACTTATAACCTACCGATTATTGGAAGCCCCAAATTGAGCATTGGCCAAATTCCCTAGGTTTTGAGGGGTGCAGAGCCGACCATAACCATGTGGTTCGTGATTTGGATTTAGCCATAATCGGAAGCCAAGTAGGTTACCCAACCTCCCGATTATAGGTTGCCCCAAAATGAGTTTTTGTAAAATCATTCATTGTAGGAAATTTGAAATCTACCATAATCGGTAGTCTACTCAACTTAATAAACTACCGATTGTAAGGAGCCCCGCATCGAACCCTTGCCAGAATCCATAGGTTAAGAGGGTACAAGGCCAGGCCTAACCATGTGGTTCGTGATTTGGATGTAGCCATAATCGTACGGAAGATAGGTTCCAAAACCTACCGATTATAGGTTGCCCCTAAATGAGTTTTTTTCTAAAATCCTTATTTCCACACCACTAAAATTGAACCGAGTATTTGAAGTCACTCATTTTATTGAATCGAAAAAACATACATGTAGTTGAAATAAAATAGAAGTAAAACACATAAAATTGTTCAATACATCGCCCTAGGGATTCTCTACGAGTTTAATTATATTGGGCGAATTGCCATTCAACTTCCTCCAAGAGAGTGTAGCAGTCCTCGTACGAAACTCATGACCGTACCTTAATTCGTATTGGCTCCGACCCAAAGTATACCGGAAAACAATTTTTAAAATAAGTTAGCGTTGTTGAATAATCATAACCAAATAAAGAATTTTTGATAAGAGGCCTATTGATTCACAAACTTACTCTACTCATTCGGTCTTCGTTTGGCATAGCGTCCTTACGAGCTTTCAATTCGTTTCTCGGCGAGACGCATTCATTGTATAAATATGCGTACCTTTCCCTTATTTGCGGGAGCGTCCTCCTATAACGATTTCCGCTTAGTGCTTTAAAAACCTTAAACACCCGTTTCCACCAAGCATTGGTGTTTTGATCATCCCCAAAGTAAGGCCCTCTTGTTGGGTCTTCGTTACTGGTCACCCATTGCGCTTCCTCAACGGAGTGCTTTGTGAGAGTGGTGTGTGCTCTGACAATAGCAACATCTTCTATATTATTGAACGGAGTTGTAGCCATTTTTGGTGATTCAAAGTGATGGGTGACTGATTTAGGAAGATTGAATGTGATGGGTGAATAAGTTTGGTAGAGATAGGTCTCTATTTATAGCAAAAAGTACCCAACGGCTAGTTTTTTAAAAAAAGCGGTTACTTCAACATAATCGGAGGTTTGTCAATATGTATTATCTACCGATTGTATTTGGTTTTCGAGGCACGGCTAGTTTATTTTGAACGAACTAGCCGTTGGAGTATAATCGGTAGTCGGATCAACAATTAAAACTTCCGATTTTCATAAAATTTTTTGCAGGTAGTTGGAGTATAATCGGTAGATAATAACCTACCGATTATACAGTTGCCCCAAATTTAGTTTTTGCAGAATTGTCATTTTTTTTCGAATTTGGGAACTAGAATAATCGGTAGTTAATAAGGCTTCCGATTATACAGTTGCCCCAAATTTCTTTCTTGGCGAAATCACCAATTTTGGGAATTTATGAGCTACTATAATCGGTAGTCTCGTGAGGTTATTTCCCTTCCGATTGTCATAGAAGCCAGATGCGAGTTTGGCACAAAATCGATAATAATCGGTAGTATAACATAGTTACTAAGCTTCCGATTGCGTTGTTATAATTGGGAACAAAATAGCTTCCGATTGTGTAAGGGCATTAACGTATTCTCCGCGTTTTTGGACATCCCTTAACGGTGTATATGGGTTGGGAATAAAAAAGTCGCCCCTAATTCTTTCGGGGTCGCCCCTAAAAGTGCAAGGCAAAATAGATGAGAGTTTTAGTATTTTCTCCAAATTCTCTCTGATTTACCCTTGCTTTGGAATCACACCAGAGCATAAATTCTCATCATAATCAACACATAAACAATTACTTTAATTTTTAAATATTTCTCATGAAGGATATATACTCTAATCTATAAAAGTTTGGTACATCCCAAGTAAATTACAATGGGATTGGTAACTTTCCCTAGAATCTAGAAACTAAAAACTATATCAATAAAAAAAATTAAAGGTATTAATATGGGTATAATTGGAAAAATTTAACTCTCTCTGATGTTTCTTAATCTGCGTGAAAAACTCTATAACATCAAGTAAAATGGAACGGAGGAATATATAAAAGGAAACCTGCACCTTCGCATCAACAGTGTCTCATATATTTGAAATGCGAGCACATCTCTAGGTACCTCAAAACTACCACATCTCTTATCTTGGTGTATGCTGGTCCTGCAAGGTTACGTAAGTGGTGGAAAAAATATATTACAAGATATGCACTTGTTACCTATGAATTTTTGCCACACTTACACAGCTTCAGGTCGCATCAATGAAACCTGGCAAAACAAATGGAAGGGTAGTAAGTATCAACCAATTTTCATCAAGGGACAGAGACCATAATAGTGATAAGTAATGCAAGAAACTCTAATGTGTTAAGAGTTTACTCACCAACTGGAATTAAAGAGGTTACTTGTCAGGTTTGCGGCATCGATCTCAACAAGGTGAGCTTGATTTGTGCCATAAAAACACACACCTACATAGGGTTTACGGTTCCACAACTCAAAAAGATAATGTTAATAAGTTAGTGTATCAACCAAGAGAAACTAATTACTATACGAGTTTACCCACCAATGAAATTAGAGTGGAGATGAGTCAGTTGGCAGGTTTGCTGCATTGTTCTCCTTCATTTACAACAAACCTAACAACTAATACATCTCCACTCCGAAAACTGTATGGTGGTAAGTTGCATCTTTTGTGAGGAATCTTGTTCATGGGAATGGCTAGAATCCTAGACAAAGGATACAACTCATATCGATGTAGGTGTATACTAATCCTGCAAATCTATAAGGGCTAGAATAAATTCATTTCGACAAAATTTTGTCTAATAATGAATTTATTCAAACGCTTAAACAGATTTGCAGGACCAATATTGTCCATATAAGAAACGTAACAACAAACCGCATACAGAACAAGATGGAAATAGAACTCTGTGTTGGGTGTTGTATCTTTAGGCATAAAAATGAATTTCCAGTGCTTTTGTGGTTGTATGCCAATCCCGCAATTCATGTTCAACAACTTTGAATCAAATTATTTATATAAACTTCATTATTGAATAGATCATAATAGGTGACAAAACAAACCTGCGATTAAAATGGAAACCTGCAGCATTATCGTGTTCATGGGAATGGCTAGAATCCTACACGAAGGATACACCTCATATCGATGTAGGTGTATACAAATCCCGCAAGGCTCTCTAAGGGCTGGAATAAATTCATTTTGACAAAGTGGATTTTTTCTAATAATGAATGTTAGAGCATAGCTCGGTTGAACCCACCAAGCGTTGGTATGTCAAGTTTGGTTGTCATATTTTAGTGAATCAAAACTCAATTAAAGAGTTGCTTGATTATGTACTAGAAACAACTTCGTATAGGTTAGGCTAGAAAGATTAGGATAATGAGACATACAAGTATTACTCGAAGACTTGAAGAATGTGAAGAAGTAACAAGCTACATCGACGACATCATCCTTCCTCTTGAGGTTAGTAATATTTTGACTTGAAATGTTTCATTCCCAACGTATCTTTCAAGTCGTGCTATATTGAAAACATAAATGCGAAGTTGTGAATGATTATACTCTAGTAGACATAGTGTTAAGGAATTACAATATGAAGTATAACGCTTATCTTTTGAACTTCGTATATAAGACATCGACATAATCGTATAAATGTTATTGTGATTATGTGTATGGGTTTTGGTGAAGATTTTGTCCTAGGAAACAATGTTTACATTCCTTTAAAGGAAGTACATTCATGAACTTGTTTTATGAATCGAAAGGGAAATCGCTAGGCTTATTGGTATTGTTATTGTCATTGCATATCTTTGGATTACCAATATGTGTGAGTGAGTAGAACCGATCATAACTTGTTATGTATCTTGGTAAAACTAGTCACAATGCCTGACTTATGTATTGGTATGACTTTTATTAGTGTAACCCATCCTAAGTAATCACCTAAGATGGTATGACCGATATTTGTAATTGGTGTGACCGATTCTCGTAATTGGTGTAACCGATCCTAGTAATTGGTGTGACCGATCACAAAAGAATGTGTCATTGATCCTGGTAATTGGTGTAACCGTTCCTCGTAATTGGTGTAACCGATCCTAGTAATTGGTGTGACCGATCACAAGTAATACCATGAGAATATGGTAACCAGTCCTGGTAATTGACGTGACCAATTTGGTAACTAATGTAACCAGTCTCAGTAACCATATTAAGGTAGAACCGATCCTTGTGTTTGGTAGAACCGTAAACACATGATTAGCGTGTTGATTTGATCAATCACATAGTTCTTGGAAATCAGATGAACCAGTTCTAAATTTGTTTGGAAGTGTGGTATAATCGGTTCCAAGATTGTAAATATGAAAGAGGATTTACAAAGAAATAAGATGTCGACATACTTTGAACATGTTCAGTAACTCTTATCTTTTATTGTTCAAAGATATTCCTTAATAACTCAAGGAGATCCCGGACCGAAATAAGTTGAGTATCCTTTAATTAAGGTTGTTAATTTTATATGCTTTTAAGTACCAGCAATTAAAATGTATTTCTCTCGGAAAATAAAAATTGGTAATGTGCATTTACTAATTGGATATTTTCTAGTAGGATTTCGGTCAATATTGGACAGAGCATTTCCAAGAATTATGAAAACCGGATTTGGAAATATATTGCATATCTTGAGTATATTTTTGGTTTTGGAAATTCCTCGGTGTCCAAACTTCTTTGGTCTATAAATACCCAAGTTTGCATTTCGAGAAAACTATCCTAAGAGCCAGCAAAACTACCTTGTTGTGTTGTTACTGGTGGAGCCGTCTATTCGGAGAGAAAGTACCCTAATTAGGCAAAATATCTTACGATCGCTCGTTTAAAGATTTCTAGGATCAAGAAGCTCTACGAGTACCGTTGGTGGGAAACTAGATAATTGCAGTATTATTAGTTTTCGATTTGATTTGATTTGATTGACTAATAGTTGTTGAACTTTGATTGCACCTAGTTTGTTTATTCTTGAGAATCTTCTCTTCTGATATAAGATTCACTCAAACTAGATCGAAGTGTCGACGGGATCTTTAGAACTGGTTGTAGATCTAAAGACGTCTTGTGATAATCCATTGTTAATAGACTCCGTTCTGTGCGTGATTGATCACAAGAGATTCAAGTTGTGGTGTGCAGGTGTTTATTGAAGATTTAAGAAGATTTGAAGACGAATAAGATTTATGATTTGGGTTCATAATCTTTGGTGTGCACAAAACTTGATCGGCTGGGATCCAACTATAATCAGTTTGTCTTTGATAGACTTGATTGATTAGTTGCGTAGATCGGCATCAGTATTTAGCATCTTGATAGATCGTATTATTGATTGCATAATCTAAACACTGCTACTTTGGTAGTTGTTGGATAGATTGATCTAAACCCGACAAAAGAGTTTATTGGATTGAACAGAAAGGCCTTTGTCTAACTCATATCACTGAGATTGATAAGAGTTGTTATCAAACAGATTTGTTGTTCCTTTACTGTTTGGAATACGAACCAAAGGAATTGTTCCAGTGGGTGCACTTATTGAATGTCGGAAGCGCATGGATACTGAAGAAACTAGGTGAACTATAGATTTAGTTACTTGGTCTCAACTATACGAAAGTTTGTTTGATTTTGTATAGCGGCTTAATTCTGAGAGTATTCAATTCTGGACTAGGTCCCGGGGTTTTTCTGCATTTGCGGTTTCCTCGTTAACAAAATCTTGTTGTGTCATTTACTTTTGTTTTTCCGCAATTATAATTGTTGTTATTATAATTTAAAGTAAATTACACAAACGTTAACTCCGTATTACTTGATAGTGATCATATAGAGTTTGGTTAAGTCCGAACCTATTATCAAGTAATCACACTTTGATTGTTGTATTGTCTCGATCTTGTATCCATAGACGATCACACAAAGTGTGAATACTGATTCGTTATATTGTCTCGACTCAGTCCATAGACAATCACTTTCGGTAAGAGGACTTATAGGTGGAAAAGTTTAAGATTGTGGTATATTTAGGTACCCTCGTCTTTTTAATAAATTTATTCAAATGCTTAAACAAATTTGCAGGACCAACAGTGTCCATATAGGAAACGTAACAACAAACCGAATACAGAACAAGATAGAAATAGATTACAACCAAACAACCATAAATCTAGAGTAGCAATCTGATGAATGAGATTACAGTTGAATAAACCTTATTTTGGTTGTAATATATAGAAAGAGATTACAACATCCAAGAGAAAAAATAATGTAAAGCAGTAAACATCAGCATATAAATAATATAGATTAGAACAAACTATTGAAAGATAATGCAAACCACTAAAAATAAGTAAACCTTAAATGTAAAGCAGAAATCTATTGAAAGACATTACACATGGATGCTAAGCAGTAAAAAATATAGATGTTAAGCAGTAAACAACAACAAAAAAAAATCGAAAATATCTTGTCAAAATCTATTGAGATTACAACTATGAAAAACCTAATTTTAAAGGGAAAAATATAAATCTAAAACATACTAGTGATCTTCATACAGATTTATTAAACAAATGGAAACCCTAAAGGAGAAAAATAAACAATTTTGATAAATATATTCGTAGATAAAAGGCACAAAGAAAACACCTTAAGATTGAATGACAATGAAAGATGCGAGTAAAGAGGTATCAGAGTTCTTCGTCTCACTCTTTTGAGTTGAGTGAAGATGGGAAAAAGGTCTGAGTTCTTCGTCTCACTCTTTCAATAAAACAAGAGGAGAGTTGAAATTACTGAGTCTAATTTGAGATGAGGGAAATGAATTTTGAGAGGGAAATCAGATAGGGTTTCAAATTTGTGAGGGAATGGATATAAAAAACAGTTATTAGATTGGGAAATTGAGAGGGAAACGAAATTTGAGAGACAAATCTTTCAGACAAGAGAGAAGGGTACAATAATTGAGGAGAGATTTTCTTTTCTCTCTCAAAATATCTAGGTTCAAGGCGTCCGGATCGAGGTAAAGTTGGTCAAATTTGTGGTCAAGTTGGTCAAATTTGTGGTCAAACACATAATCGAAAACAAAACGAGGCATACTCAGGTTACAAGATTACCATATAAAGACCCAATGTTCTCATCCAAGTGAGGTTTGAGATGTCAAGTATCATTGGATGAGACCTGAGTGGATTCTGCAACCTATTATGGAACTCAGCTTACAAGATTACCATATACAGACCCAATGTTCTCGTCCAGGTGAGGTTTGAGATGTCAAATATCAGATTGGATGGATCCTTAGTGGATTCTGCAACCTATTATGGAACTCATGTCACAAGATTACCATATACAGACCCAATGTTCTCGTCCAGGCGAGGTTTGAGATGTCAAATATTAAATTGGATGATTCTGAAACCTATTATATAACTCAGCTTGCAAGATTACCATATACAAACCAAATGTTCTCGTCCAAGTAAGGTTTGAGATGTCAAATATCATATTAGATGGATCCTGAGTGGATTCTGCAACCTATTAAGGAACTCATCTTGCAAGATTACCATATACAGACCCAATGTTCTCGTCCAGGTGAGGTTTGAGATGTCAAATATCATATTGGATGTATTTTGAGTGGATTCTGCAATCTATTATGGAACTCAGCTTGCACGATTACCATATAAAGACCCATGTGAGGTTTGAGATGTCAAATATATGATTGGATGGATCCTGAGTGGATTCTGCAACCTGTTAAGGAACTCATCTTGCAAGATTACCATATACAGACCCAATGTTCTCGTCCAGGTGAGGTTTGAGATGTCAAATATCATATTGGATGTATTTTGAGTGGATTCTGCAATCTATTATGGAACTCAGCTTGCACGATTACCATATAAAGACCCATGTGAGGTTTGAGATGTCAAATATATGATTGGATGGATCCTGAGTGGATTCTGCAACCTATTATGGAACTCAGCTAGCAAGATTACCATATACAAACCCAATGTTCTCGTCCAGGTGAGGTTTGAGATGTCAAATATCAGATTGGATGGATCCTGAGTGGATTCTGCAACCTATTATGGAACTCAGCTTGCAAGATTACCATATACAGACCCAATGTTCTCGTCCAGGTGAGGTTTGAGATGTCAAATATTAAATTGGATGATTCTGAAACCTATTATGTAACTCAGCTTGCAAGATTACCATATACAAACCCAATGTTCTCGTCCAAGTAAGGTTTGAGATGTCAAATATCATATTAGATGGATCCTGAGTGGATTCTGCAACCTGTTAAGGAACTCATCTTGCAATATTACCATATACAGACCCAATGTTCTCGTCCAGGTGAGGTTTGAGATGTAAAATATCATATTGGATATATTTTGAGTGGATTCTGCAATCTATTATAGAACTCAGCTTGCACGATTACCATATAAAGACCCATGTGAGGTTTGAGATGTCAAATATCATATTGGATGGATCCTGAGTGGATTCTGCAACCTATTATAGAAGTCTGCTTGCAAGATTACCATACACAGACCCAATGTTCTCGTCCAGGTGAGGTTTGAGATGTCAAATATCAGATTGGATGGATCCTGAGTGGATTTTGCAACTTATTATGAAACTTAGCTTGCAATATTACCATATACATACCCAATATTCTCGTCCAGGTGAGGTTTGAGATGTCAAATATCAGATTGGATGGATCCTGATGGATTCTTCAACCTATTATGGAACTCAGGTTGAAAGATTACAATATACATACACAGTGTTCTCGTCCAGGCGAGGTTTGAGATGTCGAATATTAGATTGGATGATTCTGCAACCTATTATGGAACTCTGGTTACAAGATTACCAAATACAGACCCAATGTTATCGTCCAGGTGAGGTTTGAGATGTCAAATATCATATTGGATGGATCCTGAGTGGATTCTGCAACCTATTATGGAATTCAGCTTGCAAGATTACCATATACAAACCCAATGTTCTCGTCCAGGTGAGGTTTGAGATGTCAAATATCAGATTGGATGGATCCTGAGTGGATTCTGCAACCTATTATGGAACTCATGTTACAAGATTACCATATACAGACCCAATGTTCTCGTCCAGGCGAGGTTTGAGATGTCAAATATTAAATTGGATGATTCTGCAACCTATTATGTAACTCAACTTGCAAGATTACCATATACAAACCCAATGTTCTCGTCCAAGTGAGGTTTGAGATGTCAAATATCATATTGGATGGATCCTGAGTGGATTCTTCAACCTGTTAAGGAACTCAGCTTGCAAGATTACCATATACAGACCCAATGTTCTCGTCCAGGTGAGGTTTGAGATGTCAAATATCATATTGGATGTATTTTGAGTGGATTCTGCAATCTATTATGGAACTCAGCTTGCAAGATTACCATATACAGACCCAGGTGAGGTTTGAGATGTCAAATATCAGATTGGATGGATCCTGAGTGGATTCTGCAACCTATTATGGAACTCAGGTTGCAAGATTACCATACACAGACCCAATGTTCTCGTCCAGGTGAGGTTTGAGATGTCAAATATCAGATTGGATGGATCATGAGTGGATTCTGCAACTTATTATGAAACTCAGCTTGCAAGATTACCATATACATACCCAATATTCTTGTCCAGGTGAGGTTTGAGATGTCAAATATCAGATTGGATGGATCCCGAGTGGATTCTTCAACCTATTTTGGAACTCGGTTGCAAGATTACAATATTGAGATGTCAAATATTAGATTGGATGATTCCAACCTGTTCTTACATCCCAATGTTCTCGTCGAGTGAGGTTTGAGATGTCAAATATCAGATTGGATGATTCTGCAACCTATTATGGAACTCAGCTTGCAAGATTACCATATACAGACCCAATGTTCTCGTCCACGTGAGGTTTGAGATGTCAAATATCATATTGGATGGATCTTGAGTGGATTATGCAACCTATTATGGAACCCAACTTGCAAGATTACCATATACAAAACCAATGTTCTCGTCCATGTGAGGTTTGAGATGTCAAATATCAGATTGGATGGATCCCGAGTGGATTCTTCAACCTATTATGGAACTCAGGTTGCAAGATTACAATATACAGACCCAGTGTTCTCGTCCAGGCGAGGTTTGAGATGTCAAATATTAGATTGGATGATTTTGCAACCTATTATGGAACTCAGGTTACAAGATTGCCTTATTCAGACCCAATGTTCTCTTCCAGGTGAGGTTTGAGATGTCAAATATCATATTGGATGGATCTTGAGTGGATTCTGTAACCAATTATGGAACTCAGCTTGCAAGATTACCATATACATACCCAATGTTCTCGTCCAGGTGAGGTTTGAGATGTCAAATATCATATTGGATGGATCTTGAGTGGATTATTTAACCTATTATGGAACCCAATTTGCAAGATTACCATATACAAAACCAATGTTCTCGTCCAGGTGAGGTTTGAGATGTCAAATATCATATTGGATGGATCCTGAGTGGATTCTTCAACCTATTATGGAACTCAGGTTGCAAGATTACAATATACAGACCCAGTGTTCTCTTCCAGGTGAGGTTTGAGATGTCAAATATTAGATTGGATGATTCTGCAACCTATTATGGAACTCAGGTTACAAGATTACCATATACAGACCCAATGTTCTCGTCCAGGTGAGGTTTGAGATGTCAAATATCAGATTGGATGATTCTGCAACATATTATGGAACTATGATTGCAAGATTACCATATACAGACCCAATGTTCTCGTCAAGGTGAGGTTTGAGATGTCAAATATCAGATTGGATGATTCTGCAACCTATTATGGAACTCAGGTTGCAAGATTACCATATACAGACCCAATGTTCTCGTCCAGGTCAGGATTGAGATGTCAAATATCATATTTGATGGATCCTGAGTGGATTCTGCAACCTATTTGGACATACAAATAAAACTAAAATCTGAAAGATGGAGATGTTCATACTTGATAATCACCATTAGAAATTATACCATTCAAAATCAGTAGTGTGTAACCTCCAATTTGTAAAATCATTAAACCCTCAAATGAATGAATGAGAAATACCTTAGATGAAGATCACCAATATTTGCATTTCCAAAATTATGAATCACTATCAATACTTTTATGAAAGATTATATGCTTATATCCAAAGATGGTTACAAGATTCTAAACTCCTTATTTCAATCATTGAAACATTCTTCTATAATGATAATAGCCATTTTCAGACACTATTAACATCAAAGCAATTTTCAAAATATTGAAATAATCATTATCAAAACATTCCAAGCCTACATCAAATGATTGTATCACACAAACCATGTAAGATGTTACTAAGAAATTTTATCATGATATAAGATGAACTTGGTTGAAGCGAAATCTTTCCAACACATATTTCGAGAAATATGTAAGCGAGATATACTCATCTCGAAATCTCAAATGTGTATAGAGAAAACTATATTTTAACACGACTTATGTCTCAATATAGGAGATAGTATAAATATTCTTTCCAAGTGATAGATGAGTTCAAGTCTCCACATACCTTTTGTCGAAGAAGTTCCACAATCTCCCCATAGTAGTTATTCGTTTTCAAATGATGAACTCTGTGAAATCTAAGCTCAACTACACTATCTATGTCCTAGTCCGAGACATTTATAAATAGGCTAGAAATCAAGACTTATAGTTTTGATCACTAACATTGATAAACATGCTTGAGATAGCAACGCATGTGAGTTTGACCGAGCGAAGCTCTAATAATCTCCCCTTTGTCAATTTTAGTAACAAAACTATCAATACATATATATGGATTACAAAATAGATAGAAATTGTAGCTTCTCATCCAAATGCTTGATCTCCTTGGCATCTTCAACGCGACTCGAAATCTTCGTCACTTCCAAGTACTCCATGATCCTAAAGGTTGTAAGTTTAGCATCATAGTTGTTGAATATCCGTAGCGATAATAATGAGAAAACAAAATGCTCTCAATCATTGTTATACGGTGTCATAGTATTATTACACATATTAAAGTTCAATTGTATCACAACTTTGACAACAATACTATGGTGATATGTATCACTCCCCCTTAGTCAATACTTCATCTCAACATGAAAACCACTCCCCCTTACATAATGATCCGTAAACCATATGTATTTGTAGTGTCACAGTACACATTAATTCTCCCCCTTTTTGTCAATATAAATTGGAAAGGTACGAAAAACTAGTGGGATCCTCATGAAATTTTCACAGAGATACTTCATTACCAAAAGAGAATACCATATCAACTTATTTAGATGTCATCATAAATCCGAAGCTAAATGCATTCATCAAGGAGTTTATAAAGATACAAGATAACCCCTTTCATATTCCACAACAAGCACTCCCCACAAATATTTGGCAATTAAGCACAAGTTCAAAAAGAACTCTCCCCATAAAATGTCATTCCCGAAAAAACAATAAAGGCGACCTTGCTTTTAACAAGAAAAGAAGGGTTTCGTTGGATAAACTAAAATCACATGAAAACATGAATTTGTATCCAAAGTATTCAATTGAATTAACCACAAGAGAACCCGTGATTAATGCAATCGAAAAATACAACCAATTAAAATCAAAAAATGGTCAAACATAATAGGTCAAACAAAATAGGTCAATAAGAAAAATAAAATCAGCACACTTGTGCATATTTGGCATAATTATATGATTTGTTAATTTGTTAACATATGGGCCATATCTTGAACTGCAGCATGGTTTGGCTCAGGCATTATGCCATATCTCAATACCCTGGTCCCTGACCAACAACTAAAATCAACTAATGTCAAACAAATTAGGTCAAACCAAATAGGTCAAACAAAATAAAATCAACACACTTGTGTATAGATGGGACATATCTTGAACTGCAACATGGTTTGGCTCAGGCATCATGCCATATCTCAATACCCTGGCCCCTGAACAACAACTCAAATGAGCCACAAAAATCTACCAACACTATGTCCAGAACAACGCCTGAGACATAACTCATTATCATTTCATCCAATTCTATTGATTTGAGCTGCAGAAAACTTCAGCACCAACAATGAATGAATCAATCAATTCTTCTGTGAAACTTCGATTTAAGGATAGATTTGAGTTTAATCGACCTCTTATAGAAGTATTGACCCTGATTCATAATCTTGGAAATGTAAATCTGGGTTATATTTATCCAAGGTATTTCTCATTCATTCATTTGGGGGTTTCTTGAATAATAAATATAATATTTATACTAATAATAATGATAATTAGCATGGGTTAAATATAAATAGGGAGAAAGGTATTAGAGACATTAGAAAACCAAAAGGCTATGGAGTGCTTCAAAAAAAAAAAAGGCTATGGAGAGAAGAAGATGAATTGGAGCTAGGGTTCTTGAGGATAAATTTTTATTAAGAAAATCAGTAGATGATCAATCTAATTTAGGTAGAAATGCTAGACCCTTTCTCTTTTGGTGTTTTTCATCATGTGTTTTCTTGTATGGTTTTGTATTGTTAGGTTTCAGAAATTTATTCGCATAACTTTGTATATTGGATTGATGATCAGGCTTGTTATTTTGATAGATAACATGATTGGGTATTACTAGTTAGATTTTTAGAATAATCCACCGTAAATTTACCGATGAATGTTCGTTTGAATTTTGGTGATAGTTTCTGAATTTGTGGACCGTTTTGTTTTGATGTGGTTTTGATGTTCTTAGGAAGTCTTAACGATTCTAAAATGATTTGAGTTCTTAACAAAAATTGTAAATGTTATCTTTCATTTTGCTTTGTATTTGTTCCATTTGAGATTAATATGAATTTAGTGTGAATATTTTTCTAATATGATGTTATCTGCCCAGTTTTTAGAATGATCATATAAAATGAATATCTTTTGTTTTAACAGTTGGTTTGGTATGAATTTTGGATATGTTATATATGAATGTATAAAGAATGTTCCTGTATAAATTTGAAGATGATCAGATAAAGTTATCATCATGAAATATATAATATAATATGGATGCAGTTAGTTTGTATGATTAAATGCTTGAAAAAAATTATGCTGTTAAGACATGGTTACTTGTGTTATTTGTAAAAACGATTTTCAAAAGGAAATGAGTTCATATTAGCATGCCTTTGTGTTTTGTGAACTTAAATCCTATGTTTTATAAATATGAGTAACAATGGGTATTTGATTGAACCACAGTATTTCTGTATGGCACCATAACATAGTGAGTGAATATCTTGTCTTCGTTACTAAATCTCCCTAAATGATTAAATTTAATTAGTAAGAATGATGTTATTTATGACAATATTATAATTAATTTAGTGGTAAAAACCTCTCTATCAGAGATTGTTAAAGCATTACTTGGTTGAACCCACCAAACGTTGGTATTTCAAGTTTGGTTACCATATTTTAGCTCTAAAACTCGAGGTTGTTTGAATAGATTACTAGAGTCAACTTCTTTTGGTTAGACTAGGAACAATAGAAATGTTGAGACTTGCTCGTGTTACTTTGAAGAACAATATAAATCAGGGATTTTGTAACGCCCGATATTGTAACGGATTTTTTTTAAGTAACGCCATATTGACGTTGGTAACTTTGTAACGTTGGATAATCGTTGCAATAATTGGTATCTGTTACAGAGTTTCGGGAGGGTTGTGGGTAATTACCTTCTTGTCCTCAACCTAAATTGTCAAGTTTCCTTTTTACCATCCATTACTACTATTAGCGCCTCTATTACTACTATCAGTTCCCAATTTCATCTCACACTCAAGGGCAACCCAGCATCCCAACAATTCTCATTTTTTTCATTAACATTTTTTCCCCATTATAACTCTTCACTTTAATTACCAAAAATCAGAAAACAAAACTAAAATCAATGAAATTAGTTTTTCATTTTTATTTAAAATTTGTGCGAAAATTAAAAGAAAATAAATATGTCGAGAACAACTGAGAGCATGAGACATTTCTCCACCCATTTCCTTTTTCATCTCCATTCATTTTACTCAATCGATTTGAGCTTCAGAAACATCGAGATGCAGTTGCAGAGAACTTACTTCATTAACAACACGAATAGGTCAGTTTTTTTGTGAATCATCGATGTAACCCTAGATTTAAGTTGAATCGATCTCTCATAGAAGTTTTGACACTAATTCATAATCTTGGAAATGCAAATCTAGGTTATCATCATCTAAGGTATTTCATTTATTTGTTTTTCTCTGAATCGTAGATTTTTCAACATTTGGGGGTTTAATAATTTTACAATGGAGGTTAGAAACTATTGATTTTGAATTTGAATGATGAAATTTCTGAAGGTGTTTATGAACATCTATACCTTTTAGATTTATATGTGATTGTAGATTTTAGGTTTATGTTTTTTGTGTTTGTTGAGTGTGATTAAGAAGATTTGTATATGCAATTATGGATGTTGCAGTACATTGTATTATATATGTTTTAAGAATATCTTAGTATACTTTGTAGGTTTAGTTGATAATTAGACTGAGTCAGACATAGTATTTTACTTGTTTGTAGGATGTTACAATTTTTTTATAGGATATCTTCATTTGTTTGTAGATGGGTGAATCAATCAATTGTGTATTGAAGCAGTAGCTCTAATGAGAATCCCAACCAGTTTCAACAATTTAGATGAAAACCAAAGAGAAGCTATTGTTCATAATTTTTTCCCTTTGCCTAGTCAGATTCTAGTTCTTTTTGATTTGAATTCATTGCCAAAGTGGTTTCTTGGGTCAGTGGTCAGTATACATTGTAGACTAGAATTAGGTGTGTATATGCCTCCACTAGCACCAAGTAGTTTTGTGGGTCAGTGGAATCATGTAGGTTTCACAGGTTTCAATCTTGAGTCAAGTTATTACGGCTTTGACAAATGATCTACAGCTTGTTATACCTTTTGTTGATAAACTTAGACTTAGTTATAGTGTTTGGATGTCGTATATTGTTACCATTAGTGAATCAATATTTTGTATTATGTTTTGAGAAGCAGTTTCCGCACTTTAAATGAAAACCGGAGAGAATTAGGATTCGTAATATGTTCCCTTAACTTGTACTAGGATTCTAGTTCTTGATAGAATTCAGATAATGCTTTAGTGAATTCATAGATCATATAATACATTTCAAAATATCATAGTTTAACATACCATTATTCCTTTCATTAGAAATCAAAAAACAAATCTCCAACATACCAAATGTAACCCACTATATTCAAATCAACACAAAAAGAAACCGAAATTGCAATTTCATTCACCACATTTACAAACACCATAACAATTACTGATCAGACCCCTAATTACTATGTAGTTCCATTACAACCTTTTTTACGGCAAACACCAAAGGAATAATGAAACACCAGTTCAACAATCAAACCCATTCACAAGATCTGCACTTCCATAATCTCCATAACAAGTACGAGCAAAATACTTACTACTACTACTAATACCGAGTTTGATCTTTGTCAACAGTAAAACAACACTTTTACAAGAACAAACCTTGTACTGGAAAAAAAAAACCAAAAAGAACACTTACCATGCATTAGAAGATATATAATAGAAAACTAGACCTCTCCTTCAGTTCCAACAGCAGCAACAACTACAAGCATTAGGAAAAACTTTGTGAATTTTCACGAAGATGTTCTGAAGACTTCAAAGAATGCAATCCTCCAAAGTCTTCCTCAAAAGATTTTCTCAATGCTCTTCAGATGATCACCACTGATCATCGTCATAGTCGCTGCCAAAGCCCTCTTCTTCATAGGAAAGTCTCTGCCGCTATCACTGTTGGAAGAAGTAGCAGGATCATAACCTCAATCTTCACCATCCTCATCACCTTCTAATCCTTGATTTTCTTCTTCCTCAACCTTTGCTGCAATGAGATTTCCATCTACATCCATCCCAGTATCTCCTCACCGTCTGAATCCACGTTCGGGGTTCGGACATGGTACGAGTAAATATCATGGGTTGAGATTTCTCTCGCCAAATAGAGTTGATACATTTCTGCATGATCTCTCTCTTGTCTTTCTCTCTCTCGAGCCTCTTTTTCGGATCAGTATATACCTCACTGCTGCTTCCATCCTCATCAAGTTCTACTGCTTCTTTACCTTCCTCATCACTTTCACTTTCTGTGGCAATTCTTGTCTTAATCCAATGACGTTCATGTCTCTTTAGCATTTCTTGCCTTCCTCTCCTCTTCCTTGCACATCTTGCCTTATATTTTGTGATCCATAAGTGATACTCTTCTTCGTTCTCAATCCTTTGCCTATCAAATTCTTCTTGTCTCCTATCAATTTCTTCATGCATCCTCTTTCTTGTAATTTCTTATTCTAAAATAAAAATCAACCTCTCATCCTCTTCACTTGTTAATGCATGAGCTGCTTATTTTATATTTTCTAATGCTGGTGATTGATTTTCAACAACATCTTGAACTGCAGGTTGGTTTGGTTCAACCATATCTTAATCTTCTTCTCTCTGCAAATTTTCTTTCTTCTTTTGGTTTGATTAAGATTAATTGCAAGTATATCGGTTTCTCATCCTTTTGTAGAGTGGTTATATTACCATAAATGTCCATTGGTGCATGGTTAAACTTTCAATACCCTGGCAGACCACGTATTTTCAATCTCAAGCGCAATTTTTCAAAATACATCATTATTACACCTCGTTAATGAGGCGGTTACCTAATTTGAAGGCCATAACTGTGGCATTATGGTTTACCAGGGTTCACACGTTTGGCTCATGTATCATGCCATATCTCAAGTCCCTGGCCAACAATTAAAATCAAAAAATGGTCAAACATAATAGGTCAAACAAAATAGGTCAATAAGCAAAATAAAATCAGCACACTTGTGCATATTTGGCATAATTATATGATTTGTTAATTAGTTAACAGATAAGCCATATCTTGAACTGCAACATGGTTTGGCTCAGGCATCATGCCATATCTCAATACCACAATCCCACGACCAACAACTAAAATCAACTAATGTCAAACAAATTAGGTCAAACAAAATAAAATCAACACACTTGTGTATACATGGGCCATATCTTGAACTGCAACATGGTTTGGCTCAGGCATCATGTCATATCTCAATACCCTGGTCCCTGACCAACAACTCAAATGAGCCACAAAAATCTACCAACACTATGTCCAGAACAGCGCCTGAGACATAACTCAATATCATTTCATCTAATTCTATTGATTTGAGATGCAGAAAAATTCAACACCAACAATGAATGAATCAATCAATTCTTCTGTGAAACTTCAATTTAAGGATAGATTTGAGTTTAATCGATCTCTTATAGAAGTATTGACCCTGATTCATAATCTTGGAAATGCAAATATGGGTTATCTTTATCCATGGTATTTCTCATTCATTCATTTGGGAGTTTCTTGAATAATAAAGTAATATTTATACTAATAATAATGATAATTAGCATGGGTTAAATATAAATAGGGAGAAAGGTATTAGATACATTAGAAAACCAAAAGGCTATGGAGTGCTTCAAAAAAAAAGGCTATGGAGAGAAGAAGATGAATTGGAGCTAGGGTTCTTGAGGAGAAATTTTAATTAAGAAAATCAGTAGATGATCAATCTAATTTAGGTAGAAATGCTAGACCCTTTCTCTTTTGGTGTTTTTCATCATGTGTTTTCTTGTATGATTTTGTATTGTTAGGTTTCAGAAATTTATTCTCATAACTTTGTATATTGGATTGATGATCAGGCTTGTTATTTTGATAGATAACATGATTGGGTATTACATATTAGATTTTGAGAATAATCCACCGTAAATTTACCGATGAATGTTCGTTTGAATTTTGGTGATAGTTTCTGAATTTGTGAACTGTTTTAATTTGTTGTGGTTTTGATGTTCTTAGGAAGTCTTAACGATTCTAAAATGATTTGAGTTCTTAACAAAAATTGTAAATGAATATGTTATCTTTCATTTTGCTTTGTATTTGTTCCATTTGAGATTAATATGAATTTAGTGTGAATATTTTTCTAATATGATGTTATCTTCCCAGTTTTTAGAATGATCATATAAAATGAATATCTTTTGTTTTAACCGTTGGTTTGGTATGAATTTTGGATATGTTATATATGAATGTGTAAAGAGTGTTCCTGTAAAACTTGAAGATGATCAGATAAAGTTATCACCATGAAATATATAATATAATATGGCTGCAGTTAGTTTGTATGATTAAATGCTTGAAAGAAATTATGATGTTAAGACATGGTTGCTTGTGTTATTTGTAAAAATGATTTTCAAAAGGAAATGAGTTCATATTTTTCCGTTAGATGAAATATGGTTTCATACTAACAACGGGTAATGATCCCCGAGAGTTAAATGGGTAATGATCCCCATGGGAACTTGTGTTTCCCGACCATCGATGGCGGCTGTCCGTGCCGTTAAACGATAGGTGGATGTATGAACCAAGGTTTTCGTACCGTGAATGAAACGGGTAATGATCCTCGAGAGCAGATGGGTATGATCCCCATAGGAACTTTTGTTCCTGACCATCGATGGAGGTTGTCTGTTCCGATAAACGATAGGTGGGTGTAGGAACCAAGGTTTTAAATCGTGAACTCGTGGTTTCTCTGTGACTATATTAATACGTGAATAGATGTGTTGAACCATTGATGAATGACTTGTTGACAATTATTTTCGTATTGTAAACTTATGGTTTGTTGGTGTCAATATAAATATTATTAGTGTTATGAACTCATGTGTGAAATCTTATTGGATGAATTGTTGAGAATGTTAGATGTTATGAAATCATGTCTTGAATCTGAAATAAGATAATTTCTTAGAAACATTATTGTGATAATGCATTGTTAACATACTACGTTACTGTGTGATTGATCACAAGAGGATTCAATTTGTATTATGCAGGTTATTATTGAAGACGAACGAAGATTTGAAGACGACGAAGTTTTTCTTATCAGTTCTTATATCTTGTGAATTGTGTGCACAACCCTTGATCAACTGGGATCCAACTATAATCGTGTTTATCTTTGATATACTTGATTGGCTAGTTACATGAGATCGGCATCACCTTATAGTTACTCTTTGAGTTATATATTGATTGATTTCAAATCTAGAATTTGGTTATTTCGGTAATCAAAGTTTAGGTTGATCTAACCAGACAAAGGATTTTATTAGTTTAAACGGAAGAGCCTTTGTCAAAGACTCAAATATCTTATTACCAAGATTGAATATAGTGGTTACCAATAGCTTTATCCTTTACTATTTGGAATACGATCAAAAGGATTGGTGATTCACGTGCGTGACTCTAGAAGTCGAAGGCGCAGGGATACCGAGGAAACTAAGTAGCTAGGGGTAGTCTACTTGGTCTCAACTATACAAAGTTGGTATTATATTTTTTTATAGCGGTTTGATTATGAGAGTATTCAAAATTGGACTAGGTCCCGGGGTTATTCTGCATTTGCGGTTTACTCGTTAACAAAATATTGTTGTGTTATTTACTTTTCTTTCCGCATAATAATTGTTATTTTAATTAAGTAAATTACACACGTACGTTAATCCTAGTCACTTGATATTGACTATATAGAGTTTCGGTTTAACACCGTACCTATTATCAAGTGATCACTTTGTTGTCGTATTATCTCAATTTAATATTCATAGATCTAACACATAAATTGAATACCATAGTTGTCGTATTGTCTCAACTTTGTCCATAGACGATCACACTTGGTATCGTACTTAAAGGTTGATATTTAAAAGATTGTGGTGTATTTGGGTACCCTTGTCTTTTCAGATCACATTATAACCTATGGTTGTGACTCAATCTTAAAGTCTTAAGTGTTAATGAAAATGATTAATCTTATGGTTCAATCGTCTAGTTTCGGCTAACCGCATATGAATAATGTATTTGTATACGGTTCGGTTATGGTTCATCCTAACCAGAGTGTATATCGTGGTATAATGATCTCATTTCAAAGATTCATCTAACGGTAGATATTGTTTGCTTGGTTCCGAATCTATCTTAGCTTAAACCTAAAACAACCTATACTTTGAAAGTCTATATAAGGGAGAACCTCAAACAACTGGGATTTTGAATCCACCGACACTATCTTTGTGTGTCCTAGTTGTAAACGAACCGTCCTCTCCCTAAAACCCTTCTAGGGTTTAACGACTAAAAAGACTCACCCAGGGATTCGTTATCTTTATCTTGATAGTTCGAGTATCGTGATCTTGTTTGATTGTTGAGCTGCTCACTCAAACACAATAGATAGAAATCGCAAAGATCTCTTCGTCTCATACTTTGTGATTCCACGGGTTTAATACTTGTGAGGTAAATAATAATATATGATGCTCTTGAGAAGCATAAATCAATTTTGAGGTTGACTAGACTTTTTCTATTGCTTTATCGATTTCGGTCTCACCTTGATCCATTGATCAAAAAGGAAATCACATATAGGCTTATCTCGTGGGAAGGAGATTGGTTTAAAATCTTGATTGAGTTGAAGCAACTCTTAGGCCGTAAAGGACGTCGGCTAAGGGAATCGGTTGTGCCGAGTCCCGCTGGAGATTCAAACTATATTAAGGGACGTCGGGGTGTTTCTGCATTTGAGGTTTCCTCGTTAACAAAATTTTTGGTGTATGTGTTATTTCTTTTCCTCATTATATTGTTTTTCTTTATAATTGAAATATCACAGGTTGTAAGTAAATCAATCAAAGTAGATATATCCATCCTTTTTGTTGGATACGACTTGATTGGTTCTTGGATATTGATTTTTGGAATCGTCCAAGTACTCTTACACGTAAATCAGGTTCACAGACTAGCCTCTTGTTGATGGTAGTTTTTAGTTTAGGCGAAAATCGTAAAGTCTCATCTACGACTCGACATCATAGTAAACCTTGATATGTTTGTATTCCACAGGAATTTGAAGAATATATCAAAATATGATGAATGCCTATGTGTCTCTTCATATTATATTGAAACTCAAGCTCCTAGATGAATTGTTCACAAGTATAGAGCCTAATGAGTATTTAAGCTCCTAAGCGCATTATTCACTAGTGCCTGAGCCTGCTAGTATCTATCCTATGTTATCTTCCCGGCTGAACTCTTAATATTGACATGATATGACAATTAATATTCACTCTCATTTCGGTAGCATGAATTTCCCGAAGCGTCGGATTAAGGTGCGCATGAAAGTACTCATCCAGATGGCGTGCTAGCTGCCTTGCTCTCCAGATAAAAATTAGTGATTTTGTATCAACGTGCAAAATTCACCAAAAAAATTGATTAATTTTGCGCCGATTCACAAAATTCAATTTTAACCTAATTTTACCAATTTACAAAAATTAAATCTTTTGCCCCAAAACTAGTATGCACGATATCTCGATTAGGGTCGAGATTAAACCTAGGCAAGCTATGAAACCTGCCCTTGAACTAATAGAAATACAATTCTATCAAAACATGGAAGCCAAGAAGAAAAGGGGGGAAACTGTGACCGCGTGGACTGCCGTAAAAGGGTACGACCACGCTACTTGGTTGGTCGATTTACCCTGGCCGACGCCTCCCATCACCGGCCGGCCTTACACCATGTTGTTGTCCGTTGGACCCTCTTTCCCATCAACCAATCATATCACTCCCAGCTTCACGGCTTCACTCCAAATCACTAGTCAAATTATGCTAGTCAAGTAGATCTTTTATAAAGGAAATTAAATCTAGACTTTCCACAAGCGGTATCAAAACGATCACATGGCCGGTCGATTTGGTAAGCTCGGCCCCTTCCTCGACGCTACCAAACAAGTTCCATGATGTTCTTGACGGGCCCTCTATTATCCCAGCCAATCAGAACTCTCTAACCCGCAGAAGTGTTCATGGTACCAGCCAAAGCTAGCCGCCGAGCGCCCCCTAAAGGGTCTTAATTAGGTCAGGACTGCCCATGGTAGTCTTAAATCGATTACAGCCCCTCAACTTAGCCGACCAAATTGGACGGCTTAGATTCAATCATGGGCGACCAATAAGATGTCATTATGCTCACAGGTGACCAGATCTTTGACCTTGACCAATGTCTCTCCTAGCCCGCATGAACTCCGCCTTCCGAATCATAGGTCAAGGTAGGCCGTTTTACGCTACTTATACGAGTCTTAAATAAATTTAACGACAATCAACAACCGCCGCATCATCATCACAAACTCAATTTAACTAGCCGATTTGGACCGCCTAGATTTAATTTGAGCTAACCAATAAGGTGTCATGACGACCACCGGCCGTCTGCTTTCCTATGAGGATCGGGTCATCACGTCCTCAACCTACACCAAATAGCTCCGGAAGCTTCTCAAAGATGGCCTGGCCATGCTCCTTATAAGGCCGTGAAATCCGCGACTGGTCGGGGAAGACTATAAACAACGATGCTTTACATACATCAATTATGCTTAAAAATTTGCTTTGCTTTCACTTGCGATACTTTACTTGCATCGATTCCGAGACAATATTATATATATATATA
>JAJJWW010017743.1:0-23147 GCA_023531295.1 Papaver armeniacum | reverse complement strand
TTCAAAAGACGTTGCACTTCCCTTGTAGGCTTTGCATCGTCCTCCAAACCAAGGTAGTTAATATCGTGTATCGGTATCGTATCGTTCGGGTCCTATACACCTATACAAATGATAATATATGTTTTTATAGGCGATACATCATTAGGATTTTTTAAATATTTATTATTTATCTAACAAAAATATATATTAATATAACCATAATAAAAAAAAATTGTAGTAAACATACTTCAACCTTACAAAATAAGAGGTGGTTGATTAGAGCCTTATACTATCAACAACGAAACCAAACATTGAATGTCTATTAGCCCATCAACATCACATTTACAGTAATTACATCTACCATAATCATATATGAAGTTACCAAAATTAGTGGATTTACTTTCTTGAACTAAAAGTTCAATAAATCATAATCAAAAGACAAAATACATTAGTGATATATCAGTGTACAAGTGAAACCTATATTATCACCGTACAAGTGAAACCGATATATCGGTCCTTACAGATCGATACATGCGTTTTATCGTTTCTCCTTCAGACGCTTAGATATTTCAATATCGTAAAGATTTTTTTTCCGATATCCTATAAAAACCTTTAATATCGGCATGTACAACCGATATTGACTACCTTGCTCCAAATGGATCTTGTGCATATAAACGGCGGGGCTTATACCCTTGACATCCTATGGCCGTCTTATACTTCCTTAGCACCCTTAGAAGTTTTTTCTCATGTAATTTACTAAGCTCGTTAGAAACAACACAGGTAAATCTTCTTTGTCACCCAAGTACAAGTACTTTAGGTGATCGGGAAGAGGTTTCAATTCTAACTTTGGAGATTTAACAATGGAAGATACGAGCTTTTCATCACTGCATGGTAAAGAAATAAAAGAGATATTATAAGTTTTCGGGCATCCCTGTAGTGAATTAAGATCACCAAGGGCTTCCTTGACTTCATTACCACACTCTACACCATTATCAGTGGATGTAGTTAAAATGGTTTCTAAAGTATCACCATAGTTCAATTCAAACACTTGTTGTGCTAATATATCCATTACATCGATGGAGAAACAAGAGTGGACATCACTAGGATATCTCATCGTCTCAAAATGTTGAAACATATTTTTCTCCATCAAAATCCATAGTTAGCATTCCTTGTCCACATCAATAATGGTTTTCATTGCTTTCATGAAGGACGCTCAAGTAGCAACAAGAGACGAGTCCGGTGACCCTTCATTCATCTCTAACACGCAAAAGTCAGACGAAAATACTAGTTGATTAACCTGCACAAGAACATCCTCAACAATAACCATTGGGTAGACATTAGAGAGATCGACTAATTACAACACAATTCCAGACTTTTTAAGAGAACCTAAATCAAGTGAATTATACATAGATGCAGGCATAAAATTTACGGATGCACCTAAATCCAACATAGCTTTATCAAATGTAGTGTTACCAATTTTGACGGGAATGTCAAAGCTACCGGGATCCTTGCATTTCAGTGGAAGTTTGTGTTGTAAGATTGCCGAAGCATTCTCCCCACACTTAGCACTTCATTACCTTGAGCCTTTGCTTATTGGTACACAAGTCCTTCAACACCTTTGCATACTTTGGAACTTGCTTGATAGATCTATCGCTGGTATGTTCACATGATTCTTCTTAAGAATATCTAAAATCTCCTTTTCTAGTTCCGCCTTCTTGGAATTTGCAAATCTCCTTTTCCATGTGATGCCCCAGTTCCCGACTGGGCGTGCACTAGAGTCCTTTGTTGACAATTTGGTGAAAGAATGATGATTAAATGTCGGTTTCATCATTTATTTAAAATAGTGCTTGTCTGAGAATTAGGTAATAAAACCTAATTTATGGAGAAGTGAGGGACCGACCAAGAGGGTATGAAACCGGCCCTTGGTGGTCGTGGAACCAGCTAATGGTCGTTTGAGCAAATTCCAAGTTGGTTGGAAAGTGTCTGGACCCAATATGAGCAATTGCGCAAATTAGGTCAAAATTGTGAAAACGTGTGAGACCGACTCATTGCAGGCCTTAGAGCCGCCCTTTGTCGGTCAAGGGAGCATGCTCATGTCACCATAATTCCGTGTCTCAGTCCTGAGAGCTTCGGTATTTTCTGATGTGCGTTTGAGCAATATCTTGAATTTTCAGAAGAGTTCGGTCTTTGACTGAAATCCTCAATTTTGCTCGAATGAGCAAGTAGAACTTTTGCTCGTTTGATCAAAATTTGGAAAATATTAAAATAGTGATATTTTAGTATTTGGCGTGAGTAGCCTAGTCGGTCATGTGACCATTTGACTTTTTGGTCTTTTCATGGTTTGAGCAATATTTGAGAAAATATGAAGAAACCATGATTTTTGCTGAAACATGGAAGTTTCGTGAGATGAGAGAAATAAAAATTTATGAAAGATTAAGGATTGCAAGGTGTGGGACTGGCCACGACTAGGGTATGGCCGGACGGCTAAATTTCCCGGTCCTGCAACATCTTTCCCTACTTTATATTATTATTTCTCATGAAACCATGAAAATATGGAGAAACCGTGAGTTTTGCTCAAACAAGGAAAGTTGCTGGAATGGAGGAGTTTTCATGAGTTCATGAAAATAACAAAATAATTAAAATAAGGGAAAAGGGTGTGGGGGGACCGGCCACTTGCAAGATGACCGCCGCCGCTGGGCCCGATCCCATAAGCGCCACTTTATTATTTTAATAATATTTTCCCTTTCTTATTCCGTGTAGGATTCCTCATTCTTCCATATTTTCGAATGCTCGTTCGTGCATTTGGGTGCTCGTTCGTGCATCATTGTCGAGTACACTTGCACCATTTTATGGGGCTTACTCATTGGTAGTCCAAATGCCCGGATGTTGAGTACTTATTACTAATTTATGAAATTTAGTGGAGAATGATTCATGAAACTGAGTAATAAATGTGAGTAGTTATTTATTATCAATCCATGGAATCAAAGAGATTCGACCATGGATTCTAATAATAAAGTAAGTGATCATTTATTATCACTCCATAGAATTAGCCGTGGATTCGACTATGGATCCTAATAATAAAATGATAATTTACATTACCATCTCATGGAATCGTAGATTTGACCATAAAATCGGAGTAATGAAATGAATGGTGATATTACCATTCCATGGGATCGTAGTGATTCACCATAGAATCGCGAGTAATATCCATTACCATTTCATGAGATCAAAGCCGGATTCGATCATGAAATCGGAGTAATGAGATGAATGATGATATTACCATTCCATGAGATCAGCCGTGGATTCGATCATGAAATCGGAGTAATATCTATTACCATTCCATGAGATCAGCCGTGGATTCGATCATGAAATCGGAGTAATACGTGGTGATATTACCATTTCATGAGACACGTGGGTTCATCATGAAATCGGAGTAATATCTATTACCATTTCATGAGATCATCCGTGTGATTCGATCATGAAATCGGAGTAATACATTTATCTATTACCATTTAGATCATGAAATATGAGTAATGAGATAAGATAGTGTATAGTCAAGAACAAATGAGTATTGCCGATGGCCTCAAGGCGTTTTTTCCCCTCAACATTTAATGTATGGAGAGCCGCCTGAGTCTATACATGGTCTCTCTACATAGTCAGGGAACAGTGAGTGTCACCGACGTCCTGAAGGAGTTGTTGCTAAATCTTACGGAGAACCTCCCAATGTTCTTCTATGTAGAGGCGGGTCTCTCTATGTAGTCGAATGAACAAAGGAGTGTCACCGATCGTCCCAAGGCATTGTTGCTCTCAATCTTACTCTGAGAACCGCCCAATTATGTTATTCTACATAGAGGCTATGATAAAATGCTCGGTGTCGAACGCACCGGGGAGGACTTTCGAGCGACATATGCATCATACTTCGTAAAACATGAATCGTCACATGTGTTCTTGAAGCGGTGTCAGAAACATGCAGTATCATGATTTCACGGTTTTGACCTTTGTTGAAAATCCACCATCAACATTAAGTCCCCTGCTTAGTGAGGGACAGTCATGTTCCGCAGTAAGCACTAGATGGTGATTTTCAGTCGACGAGAGATCGTGGTTGAACCTTGGTCTACAAAGGTGTTCTCCGAACCCGATTTTCTCCAATGTCGTCATGTACGAGCAAATGTTCGGTGAGACTCGATAATGTGATAGAGTGTCATCCCGTGAGAACGGAGAGATGAAGCACTGCTGATTTGGGTGCCCTGGAGGCTCAGTTTTGGTCGGGTTAGGACGCACTGCCCGAGCCCAAAAAGAAATCCTTGTTTTAGAAACGTGACGTTTGCTCGTTCATTAGTTTAAAAAACAAACAAAATAGACCTGAGTTAATGATAAAAATTTTGTCTATGCGCGTTCACGGAAGCCAAATTTTTTTTTTTTTTTTAAATATGTGTGATTTCACAAAAAACGGAATAAACTCTCGTTTCAAAAGTGGATGCTCGTACGAGAGAAAAGTTTTTTTTTTTTTTTTGAATAGACGTGCTTCTGTCAGTAATAAAAATTTTGTATATGAGCTTTCATGTAAATTTTTATTTTTGATATGTGATCCTTCATAAATTTTTGAAAATACACTCTCGTTTCAAAGACGGATGCTCGCAAGAGGGAGCAAAAATATATACACGTATTTTCAAAGTTACGTGAGTTTCACGTTAAAATATATATTTGTAAAATCAATGTTTTTATTTTGAACAAATTGTGAAAGTAGACAATTATTCATGGTGAAATAATGTCTGTATGTGAGTTTTCACAATTGTAGAATGAACGTATGTCCAATTTTTTGAAAAACCAGTGAATGTTCACACAATAAAAAATTTATGTGGGTTGTTCACGATTTTATGAAAATCAAGTCATGATTTTGAACAATGAATTCCCGCTCGCCTCGCAGGTTTTGAAATGAACGAGCAAGTTTTCAAAATCGACATTAGAATCACTACAGCTAGTGAAATTGTAAATAGGTAAGAGTCTGAGAGTTACCATTTTGTAGAGGCTGATGTGAGCATCTTCATTCCATGATTCATTGTTTTGTTGAATCCTGCACTTTGTATGAACGATGCGCTGAAGTAGAAATGTTATGCATCTGTCACAACCACTTTGCAAGAATGACTGACTCCCAAAGATGATGTTTCCAGAGATGACATCTCTATGCAACTTCAAGAAATGGTATTTCCGGGACCTCTGAGTGATGGTGAGAGATCCTTCATACTTGGTATCAGTAATGCACGGGAAGTCTCTGATGGATGAATATGACATCGATAGAGAAGCTCGACAAATGGGTCTGAACACTACAAAGTCCCCGATTGTCTCTTTGGTGAGTTGTTAGCGCTCCTTATATCATGACTTTTTCTTTGTCCCGTGCAATTAGGATCCTGAAACCAATGTTTGTTAATTCGTTTCCAGAACTTTGCCCCATCGAGCCTTTGCGGTCCTTCAATTCATTGATGCTTCTAACAAACAATATCTCGAATCGAAAGCGTCGAAGAAGAAGTCGATGTGAGTACTCTTCGATAATCGTTCATAGAACTCTTTGAATGAAATATCACTAATTGTTTTTGATGCATCCAGAAGGGAGATTTCCATGGAACCGGGAGTACTGATGATGCTCGTTTATTTTCGTAGGACGGTGAAGAAGAAAACCCCGGATTTCGAAACCGAATGAAAGCAATGATGTTTCCAATGATGACGTTAGCAATTCCGGTCCTTTGAGCACTTTAGGGACCGCTTCAGTAAGTATCCATCATATATTTTCTTCATAGAAGTATGAAATTAATGATTTGTGAATGAATGAACGAAGACCCATATGAATGAATGAAACTTTTCCAAATAGGTCACCAGAAAATTCAGAACTCAGCCCTTTAGCAAAAACGCCATAAAATCCTCGTCCGACGCCGGATTTTCGCGATCTACCCATGTATCCTCATGCCCAGGAAATTTCCAACCTTTTTTAAAGAAGATTTTTGAGTTTTGAGCACGTGTAGTGGTCGAAATTAGTGAAACAGTAAACTTCCAGGAGACCTTCAGAAATTTTTCAGCTGGCATGTAGTTGAATGTTTTAACCAAATCTTCTTACTCGTTCATCCAATTTTTATGAAGTTTTGATATGTCGTATAGAAAATGCATACAAAGAGAATAGTATATTACTCAACCTTATATTCTTCACCAATTGCTCCCAGTTCGTCATCTCATACATGGCAGTGTAGAACCTCTTCAGACGAGCGTGTTTTAAAACGTGTTTTCATGACTTTCCCGCTATTTTCCCATGTTGTGAATACGTAATGATAAACTTTGATAATGTTATATCACTTATACCTTGAATTCACGATTGCTTTTGATTTCCTTGCTTGGATTGCTTTAATCTCATGTAATCTTCATAATAGGTGTAAATTGCCGAAGTTGGGAATAATAGAACCAATGGTGATGATTCGAGCAATATGGTGAATCAAAATAATGATGTAATGACCATGGTTGTATGTCCCAGTTGTAGCATTCGTTTTATGATGAATGATTAGCATAGGAAAGTTTGGTGCCTTGGGATCGTCATGACCAGTGGACCGTCAGTCCTCAGTATTTTGTTAAATCTCTCCCTTTCGTTTTCCCTTTTTCTGGCGAGACCTAGATAGAGGACCCAAGTAGAAAAACTGATGTAAAGACCTAGGTGGTCCAATTCGGAGGTACCTTGATGAATGACTTAGTGGGAAGACCTGGTGGACACCGATTGACCGTGGAGGTTATGAATCCCGTCTAAGAATTGCCGCTTGCATGTTGTATGCTCTGAAGTTGTAGGAACCTCATACGATGTCGAAATTCGATGCTTGACCCAAACTTTTGAAGTTAAGAGACCGAGTTATCATATGAGAAAAGAATCCTTCAGTTTGGAGATGTCTAGGGCAGTCAATGACGCTTGCACATTCATAACTTGTAATCCCGTGCAAATTTTCAGATTCCATAAACCTGAATGTTGAAGCCATATCTTTCTTCTCGTATGTCCGATTGATGTGCCATTTTGGTATGTTGTAGCAGAGACGTAGACGAACATATTTTGTTGAGGAAGCTTGTCCCATTCCTCACCCATTGGTACGTTTTTGTAAACACATGGTCTGAAGTGTGTTATCCCTCATTTGTAGAAATGATTAGAACATTTTGTAGAAGATTTTGGATTTTTCCCGCCAGTCGTGCAAGCTTTGGGAATACTTTCATGTGAACATGTTTTCATGTATACACATCTTGATATGAATCATTAGGGCTTGAAGAAATACGATCTATCGAGTAACGCTTCAGAGAATAGACATTTGATGAAGTCTGATGTTGCGCCCGAGACTATTGTTGATGTTGAGATCACGATTGAATTATCTCCAGAAATTCTTGTTGATGTTGATACCGTGAATGGAGCTCCTCTACATATCCTTGTTGATGCCGATACTATGGTTGGAGTTGCTCCAGAGACCAAAAAAGGCTAGAACCATGATTATCGATATAGTCTTTGATCCTTCATCCAGTGAGCCTTTACATTCACGAACTAGTTGACGGGTTGAGCATTCCCAAGATGAAGGTGTACATCAGCCGGAATTCTCTTGAATAATATGACTTTGGTCAGAACCGGCTTCGATGGGAATCGACGTTGCTGTGGAAGATGGCAGCACCGGTCTTCATTCTGGATGTGATCGGTGAAGAGAGGAAGTTCCTCAGCAGGGGTTTGTGATGTAGAGAGGTCTTGTTTGATGGCGTTTCATGGAATCACATCAGGTTGCAATGACTTGTTATATGGATAACATTTATTGAAACATATGGAATTGATC
Organism: Papaver armeniacum; assembly: GCA_023531295.1. Lineage (NCBI taxonomy): Eukaryota > Viridiplantae > Streptophyta > Magnoliopsida > Ranunculales > Papaveraceae > Papaver > Papaver armeniacum. The sequence continues at coordinate 15,333 of JAJJWW010017743.1, read as the reverse complement.
TTTCTAATAAGATCAAGTCCCCAGTGCATCTCTTATTCACTTAGCAGAGTTGAAGGAGTTTGTAGCATCCATTGATAAATGATGTTGCATCTTCTTCAGAAGTCCTATCATGGATTATCGATTGATCGTGTTGGCGTTGAATCAAAGATATCATCGTCGAGATTTTTATGTTGAAGCTAGAGGGCAAGGCGTACTCTTTGATTGGGAGTACAATTTGAATGCTTATTAGATGATTGAGCATTGAAGCGTCATATCCCTTGAGTGTTGAATGTCTTAGGCTTGATCTTCTCGACTCCGAGTATCTTATGTTGATCCAGCATTCCTTTTGCGGTGGGATTCCACACTCGTGCAAACATCAAAGCTTTATAATTTTGTGGCGCACATGGACACTCCTGCAAGGCTATGGAGAAACGCCCAAAGTGTTCCTTGCTCCTTGCCATGCTTGGATATCATCTCAGTAATGAATGTCTCAGTGAGATGCTCGATTCGGAGAGGTGGTGGATCTATCCATACATAATGTCTTGCAATAGCATAGTTGCCAGCAGAATTGAGTCCCCATGCTAGGATAACATGTGAGGGAATAAATGACATAGACACGGGAGGAGTGAGACTTGCTCGAGTGTAGAACCTCTTGATGAATGTCAATGCATGCAGTTCTTTGTTTCAACCTCGTCGAAGTTCAAAATTCTTCCAAGTGCTCTGATGATGGAACGTCCACCAAATCTTCTGGATCAGAAATTTCTTCGTTGGAGAGATGTGCAACCAAAATTGCTTTGTCAGTACTATCTTTTCAACGTGGATCCACGCTCGTCTGAAGAACATGTCATATCCTGAATCTTCATGATTATGTGAAACTTGGTTTCTTTCCAGGTTGAACTTATGTTCACTTTGAGAGTGATGTAGCCATAAGTATTTCTGAGTGTTCCTTCAAGGTCTCTGATTGAGATGGGATCACGAGTAGATTCTTGTCGAGTGATGCTTGCGGCTCGAGGGTTTTCGTAGAATGACGTTGATGGCGGTGTAAGCATCGATCAACATTCTTCCGAATTCATTTCCTTTGAGATGGACTGTGGTAAGCAGTCCCCAGTCGTGCATCTCCTTGTATGTGGATGAAGGTTCAAGGAATATTTCTGGGATGGACAGACGTCTGGAATTCTCCATTTCTTCTTCGCCTGGCTCTCTCCTGATGAACGAAAATTTGATTGTACTATCTTGAACCCGCACTTCCAAGAAACGATCACTCCTTCATGTGAAGAGAGAAGTTTAAGTCTGTCTGATCATTTCCTCGTTCGTTGATGCCGGGTCGAGGTTGTGCATTTCAGATTGGTTATCTTTTCTTTGCGCCTTCAGAGCCTGGATGTTGGAGAAGTGCTCTAATGCCGTGTCTCGGATTTCCTTTCATTCCTTTCAGCAACAACGTTTGTTGAAGGCTGGAGATTATACGATTGTTGACTAGGCATTGGCTGCTTCGAGGTTCCTCGACCTTGCGGACTTTGCTCTTTCCAAAGCAGAGTGTAGTAGTCGCCGATCGTTTGGGTCGCTTCCATGAAGCTCTAAGAAAGTATGGAACTGAGATTTTCCAAAGAAGGCTTTATAGACCGGGATCATTCCGTTGATGCACAAGTCCACCAGTTGTTGTTCAGTGACATTCAGGTCATGACAATCCAAAGCTTGGCCTCTGAACCTCTTCACATAATCGTTCGGATGTTCATTGCTCTTCTGAGACATTCTTCCTAAGCCGAGAGAGTAATGCTCCGAGACGAAGAAGTATTTACCGGTAAAGCATTAACCATTTCTCCCAGCCGATGCTCCCAGGTACAATGTTGTTGTACCATGTGAATGCTCGACATTGGCCCGAGATTTCGAGAATTCCTTCATACTTACGACATGGTTGTGTTTATGTTCGCCCTAGTGCTTCCAAGAATCGAGAGACATTTTCTCGAGCGTTCCCGTTCCGTTATACAAGGTGAACGTTGAGAGGTGTAACCCTTCGGGAGAGGGAATTCTTTGCTTAGCAAGATGATATATGGAGGTTGATGACGGTGGACATATGGTATCTTGTCTTTTCCTCGATACTCCATGAAGCGTTCCCGTGTCCTCCACGAGTGATTAAAGCCCGCAAAGTTCCTTTGTTGGTGGGTTTTCCAGCTTCGTGGGATTCATCATTGTCAACTACTGGAATGACTTCAGGATCAATAGTTGGATATGTTTCCTTGTCTTTTCCTTTGTTCCGAGCTTTCTATGACATCTTTTTGTGAGAGTCTTGAGATAAGTGCATAACTCCTTCGAGTGGTAGCCATATCGGTCTAATTTTTGGCAAGAGTCTACCGCACCTTCATGAGATCGCCTATGGTAGGTGGATTTGTTTTGACTTCTCGGGAGACCGGCCGAAGAGAGGATTGATTCCTACGTTGATTTGGAGAGGGTGGTACCGCCAACATCGTTGTTGGAAACATGAGTAGTTTCTCGAGCACCATCATCGTTGCTAGTTCTAGCATCGTTTGTGTTAGGATTTGTAATCGAACGTGACCTAAGATCAACCATCTTGTGAAGGTATGAGATTGCACCCGAGAGATTAATCTCCCACTGTGGTTGACAATCTGTGAATGGGCGAAAATGATTTGTTGGTTTTTTGAGAAAGTGAAGAGTCGAGCGTGCGGACGAGACTCCTCGACCAAGAAAACTGCTGAACCTCACATAGATGCACTACAAAGGGAGTGCTTAGATTCAAAAGATCAATATGTAGTACTCCGGCCTAAACCAATTCAATCGTTGTTCCAGAGTCAATTCAGCACAAAGAAGGAGATGGGTTGATCTGTAGGAGGGAAGCTGAGAATTGTGTAGGATCAATGATGATCAAAGATTGTGGATGTGTTGAAGGTTTCTGCAAATTGATGAATTGTTGAGTTCGAATAAGTTCTAGGAGATTGATGGAATTTCTGAGAGTGATTACTCCAAAAATTGTTGTTGCTCAATCGTGGATCCAGAGACTTATTTATATTGTCATAATATCGAACACATTGATCCCAGTAAGTGTGACGGATTCATGAGTGGAGGAGTGGGAAAGTGGGAGATCGTCGTAAAACCAATTCCGTGTCGTATGGAGACGTGGTTGATCGTCCACCCACTACTTTGCTAACTCCTTTAACCGTTGCACGACTTACTCAAATTTCTCATCGTGGATGAATCCACGTGCCGTAGGCGCCGTAGGATCAAAATCCTAAATGATATCCCCCATGTGACGTAATTGAAGTCTCACGAATCGTGAGTCTCGCATGATGATGACGTGTATTTCATTAGTCGGCTTGTTGACTGCTTTAGATAGTGAATCTAAGTTTTGTTGAATCGAGCATGAGTGATCGAATACTCAATAGAACATGTTAGACATTGCTTGAATATTGTAAATTTGAGCAACTGAGCAAGTGCTGCTAGACAAATTGCTGGATATTGATAGTTGGATCAATATTCGAGCAATTGAGCAAGTATTGCTCAATTCAACGAATTAATGAGTATTGATAGTTGGGCAATTGAACAAGTATTGCTCAATCGACCAATTATCAATATTGATAGTTGGATCAATATTCGAGCAATTGAGCAAGTATTGCTCAATTCAACGAATTACCAATATTGATAGTTGAATCAATATTCGAAGCAATTAAGCAAGTTTTGCTTAATTTACCTAATTATTTATTGGGTGACGTGACCCAATAAAATATTAATTAAAATATTGGTAGGTTACCAAATATTATATAATTAATCCGCATGTTGTTCATTGATCAACATAAATTTATTTAGTGTATGAACTTGCTCGTAATGATGATTTGTTGAGCGTTTGTTCGAAACCCTAATTTTTGATCAATTATTTGTTAATTGATGAATTGCTGAAAATAGGTCACTGAGTGAGAGAGGGACCGACCACATGGAATTATGGAAATCCATGTAATGCCCCAGTGCCCGACTGGGCGTGCACCAGAGTCCTTTTTTGACTGGTTGGTGAAAGAAAGATGATTAAATGCCGGTTTCATCATTTACTTAAAATAGTGCTCGTCTGAGCATTAGGTAATAAAACCTAATTTATGGAGAAGTGAGGGACCGACCAAGAGGGTATGAAACCGGCCATTGGTGGTCGGGGACCAGTTGATGATCGTTTGAGCAAATTCCAAGTTGGTTGGAAAGAGTCTGGACCCAATATGAGCAATTGCGCAAATTAGGTCAAAATTGTGAAAACGTGTGGGACCGACTCATTGCAAGCCTTAGATCCGCCCTTGGTCGGTCAAGAGAGCATGCTCGTGTCACCGTAATTCCGTGTCTCAGTCCTGAGAGCTTCGGTATTTTCTGATGTGCGTTTGAGCAATATCTTGAATTTTCAGAAGAGTTCGGTTTTTGACTGAAATCCTCGATTTTGCTCGAATGAGCAAGTAGAACTTTTGCTCGTTTGATCAAAATTTGGAAAATATTAAAATAGTGATATTTTAGTATTTGGCGTGAGTAGCCTAGTCGGTCATGTGACCATTTGACTTTTTGGTCTTTTCATGGTTTGAGCAATATTTGAGAAAATATGAAGAAACCATGATTTTTGCTGAAACATGGAAGTTTCATGAGATGAGAGAAATAACAATTTATGAAAGATTAGGGATTGCAAGGTGTGGGACCATCCACGGCTAGGGTATGGCCGGCCGGCTAAGTTGCCCGGTCTCCGCGATGCCTTTCCTATTTTATATTATTATTTCTCATGAAACCATGAAAATATGGAGAAACCGTGAGTTTTGCTCAAACAAGGAAAGTTGCTGGAATGGAGGAGTTTTCATGAGTTCATGAAAATAACAAAATAATTAAAATAAGGGAAAAGGGCGTGGGGGACCGGCCGCCCGTTGGGCCCGATCCCATAAGCGCCACTTTATTATTTTAATAATATTTTCTCTCTCCTATTCCGTGTAGGATTCCTCATTTGTCCATATTTTCGAATGCTCGTTCGTGCATTTGGGTGCTCGTTCGTGCATCATTGTCGAGTACACTTGCACCATTTTATGGGGCTTACTCAGTGGTAGTCCAGATGCCCGGATGTTGAGTACTTATTACTAATTTATGAAATTTAGTGGAGAATGATTCATGAAACTGAGTAATAAATATGAGTAGTTATTTATTATCAATCCATGGAATCATCAGTGGATTCGACCATGGATTCGGAATAATAAAGTAAGTGATCATTTATTATCAATCCATAGAAACATCCGTGATTCGACTATGGATCCGGAATAATACAATGATAATTTACATTACCATCTCATGGAATCGTAGATTTGACCATAAAATCGGAGTAATGAAATGAATGGTGATATTACCATTCCATGGGATCGTAGTGATTCGACCATAGAATCGGAGTAATATCCATTACCATTTCATGAGATCAGGCCGTGGATTCGATCATGAAATCGGAGTAATGAGATGAATGATGATATTACCATTCCATGAGATCAGTCGTGGATTTGATCATGAAATTAGAGTAATGTCTATAACAATTCCATGAGATCAGCCATGGATTCGATCATGAAATCGGAGTAATAAAATAAGTGGTGATATTACCATTTTATGAGACCAAATGGGTTCGATCATGAAATCGGAGTAATATCTATTACCATTTCATGAGATCCGTGGATTCGATCATGAAATCAGAGTAATATATTTATCTATTACCATTTCGATCATGAAATAGGAGTAATGAGATAAGATAGTGCATAGTCAGTGAACCGGCGAGCATTTTTGATGCCCTAAAGGCGTTTTGCCTCCTCAACATTTAATGTATGGAGAGCCGCCTGAGTCTATACACGGTCTCTCTACATAGTCAGGGAACAGTGAGTGTCACCGACGTCCTGAAGGCGTTGTTGCTCTCAATCTTACGGAGAACCGCCCAATGTTCTTCTATGTAAAGGCGGGTCTCTCTATGTAGTCAGGGAACAGTGAGTGTCACCGACGTCCTAAAGGCGTTGTTGCTCTCAATCTTACGGAGAACCGCCCAATTATGTTATTCTACATAGAGGCTATGATGAAATGCCCAGTGTCGAACGCTCCGAGGAGGCCTTTCGAGCGACATATGCATCATACTTCATAAAACATGAATCGTCACATGGGTTCCTGAAGCCGTGTCAGAAACATGCAGTATCATGATTTCACGGTTTTGACCTTTGTTGAAAATCCACCATCAACAGCACGTCCTTGATTGCACTGTGGGTCTCTTTTTGACTTTATTGAAACATAGTAGTAAAGCCTTGCATCATTGCTTGAAGCTTTTCATCGAGACTGGAGTCTTGACTTTGAGTTGGTTGTTGTGGCTAGAATTAATCTTGTGGCTGGAACCCATTAGGACGGTTGAAAGTAGGTTGTTGAACCATTCCTTGCTTGTTGGCGTAGCTAAAATTGGGGTGATCTCTCCATCCAGGATTGCAAGTGTTTGAATAAGGATCATACCGTCTATGTTGATTTGAAAAGACCGCACTAGCTTGCTCCAACTCTTTGTCATATGAGGTACAATAACCACAGCCATCTTTTGCATCATTCTCTCCATGCTACCCATCCTTTGATCAAGGTGTGATGATGAATCAATAACTTCATACACCCGCCTAACCATCGGTTCACCTCTTGTGTAGAATTGTTGCGAGTTCGCAGCCATACTTTCAATCAACTCGGTAGCTTGGGCCACCGTCTTGTTCACTAGTGCACCACCACCCGCGGCGTCAAGAAGATATCTATCACTTGGTTGAAGACCTTCGTAGAAGTATTGGATTATCATAACGTCACTGAATTTTTGGTGTGGAAAGCTGGCCACCAATCTCTTGTATCGCTTCCAACATTCATACAATGACTCTCCCATATTTTTGCTTCATACCACAAATTTCCTTGCGAATTTGAGTAGCTATTGATGCAGGAAAATATCTCTCTAGAAAGAGTTTCTTCAATCCATTGTATGTTGTGACACTTCCAGATGGTAAATAATTCAACCATTCCATGGCATTGTATGCCAAAGAGAATGGAAAAGCTTTCAACATTGCTCCATCCGCATTAATCTCCGCTGGAAGCATAGCCATCACAACGTTGTGGAAATCCATGAGATGCTTATTTGGATCTTCATTCACCATGCCATGAAACTTCTACAACTCTCTAATCAAACCCGGGTTGATCTCGAAGGGTGAGTTCGTTTGAATACACCATCGTTGTGTATCAAGCCCTGTGAGAAGCCAAGTCCTTGAATATACGATTTGCATCACCCATTGCTTCTTCTTCTTCAACTAGTGATTCTTCTACGATTGGAACCTCTTGTTCTTCTTCTAGTCTAGCTAACACTTCTTCCACTTCCAACTCTTATTCTTCCGTCTCATCAAGTCTTGCTTGAAGTATTATTCCTTCACGAGTAGTGATTCCACACCTTGGATAATTCCAATTCTTTGGAGCCAGGGATTAGTACCTGAAAACAATTCTCACAACCAAGTCAAAAAACGAAACAAAAACAAAAAGCAATGATCAAAGCAGAGATAATAAAAAGAAATTAATAACTTAATAACAAGCCGTATGCCTCCCCGGCAGCGGCGCCAAAATTTGATCGATGTCAGTATGCGTTAAAAATAATTTCACTTTCTCACTCAACTAAATATAAATGAAGTACATGGTAATAAAGAGTTCGTTCCACGGGAGGCTTATGTTGTTATATAATTCCAGTTTCTTAGTAACCAAGTGTAAAGATCTCTCACAACTTTTCAGTTTTCAATTTATTTTTCAATTTTTCTTTGCATTTTTGCATACTTCTTTACAATTGTTAAAAATTGAATTTGTGTATAACTAAATTGAGCTTTAATTTTTGCGGGTTTTGTTTTGTTTCAGCTGATTTACAATTATCAATGGAGTAGACATTTTTTGGTAGGTGCAACCCAATGAAAAACCAAACACATATTACTGCCAATGTATTACATACATGTTGAATATCTTATACACTAAATTGTCAGCTCGTGAAACATTGTCTTTGGCACCTTATCTATGTTACAAATATACTTACGATTAAAGAAGATGTGAACGATGTAGCCTTTGTGTGGTAACCGATTTTTGTTCTACTTATACACTCTGCAAAAAAGAAGTGGCGGATTTGCAGCCGAAGGAAGTCCAGTATGGAAGTAAAAATTTTGCCTTTTGCATTTTCAAATGTCTGCGTCGGTGATGTTTTTTTCATCTGGAGGTATGAAAAATTTGATTTGAACAGACCTTATTAATGCCCTATTGGTGGTTATATTGTTACCATTCGATGGGACTTTTAATTATATTATGGTGCAACATTTAAAGCCTGAAATTGTATTTTGGACATGGAATATACGTTATCTTGGCCTTGAACATTACAGGAGTAGAGTTATTTATAAAGAAGGGATTTTAACCTATACAAATATATGCTACAATTACCAACTGTTCATATTCAAAACTGGATGTGTGGTGTGCATATTTTAGCGAAATATCAACACAGCAGATATGTGAAGCACTTGATAGGTGGAGAACATGAGACAAAATTGGATTTTAGATTTTAGTATAATGAAGTTCGCTATTTGGTTCTTCCTACATTCTTTTTCGGTAACGTTCAGCTTGAATAAGTGAGATTTTTAGTTCTTAGCACTTTGATGTATATGTATATGTCATATGCCACTTCTTTACCTTCGTCAAAAAATCAAGCTTTTTAATATTTGCTCCTATGCTTTCTTATATTGTTCAACAGTCCTATTAAGTAATTGCTTTCTTTGCACATATTTTGAAAACCAGATTAGCCTTCATCTTACTTTAACTTTTGGTGGATGCAAGCATGTAAAGAGAATGAAGGAAGGCAACAAAATAACTGCGAGTACAGAAAGTTTCATCTTATTCTTATTGCATAATAGAGAGTGTATGTCATAGACCTTCCCTTTGGAATTCTCATGTCAGAATCATGAAGAGTTTCAACATTTTCTTTGCAGGTAAGAACTATAAAATGGTTTTGGAAGTTAGATTAGGAAGTGGACACTGATTGGTTGGGCATGTCTTGGAGACGTATTCCATGGTGGATATCTACATATGTGAAACTGCCAACTTCATTATTAAGCATGGTAGATATCAACATTGAATTCATAACTTCTTTTAGATATTTATCAGTTTTCTTTGTCAGGTAAACTCTTACCATTTCCTTATTGTGTCTGTTCTGATGACTTTTTGTCTTGTTGGTTTCAGTTTTGGCTTCAGTTTCCAAGATCACTCAGCTGTGGAGAAGGATCTTATGTAGTCCCTGGAAAAGTATTACGCCCATCCTTGGATTGAACTGAGAACTGGGTTGGACTGCACCCATCTCCAAGGTGATTTTCTGCCATTCATCTTTACTTTAAATTCCCATATGAATAGTTCTACATATGTGTCAATAACCAAATAAACCTTTTTTTGTTATCTGCATCTGTTTTACTCAAATGTCATCATTGACTTTGATTGAGTCTATTATGACTATCTATCTTATGGTAGGTATGTTCATTATTTATCTGCATATTTGACCTTATTATTTATGCAGAAAAGGATGCAGTCATGCGGAGGAATACGGTACGAGTGGGAGAATCAAAATGCAGAAACATCGAACCTGACAAACAAGCTTGATCGGGTAAGTTTACGAGCACATTTATATATGATTGGGTTTGCGAAGTGGGATTATTTGCATTGATTGACTATTATTCTCTCAGGAAATTCATGGCATGAGAGCTCAACACTGCAGCTTGCTGCAAATCTTATTCTTCGGATACAACAGCAACAAAGAAATTCTCATTCTGCACAAGGCCCTGAAATCATCAATGAGAACTTCTTACTGCTGGGTAAGTTATTCTTTCATGTTTTGTTGTTGTATTTGTTAGCGTTGATGTGTTAGGACTTGTTTATTTATTGTTTTTTTAATCTTCTTTATGTAAAATGAGATTTTAACATTTATTTAACTCTTGATGTTGTCAGGGAGATGATGTGTATTCGGATGTAGATGTTCAGGTAATAATGCTTGTCTCAGTAAAATGCTGGTTCATGTGGTTCGCATTGTATGAGTAAGTCTCAGTTAACTAAAGAACCAAACTGTACTGCCTAGGTCACATAATCATGCGCAACGGGACCTGCAACTAAAAATCAGGAGACCATACTGACCTTATTTTTCTAAGTTACATTTAAGGTTCTCCGCATGCTCTAGAATCCCTTGAATCTTCTCATTGCACTATAGATGTTTGATAGGAATCACAATTAGAAATGAGTTACTGATAGAAATCGCTTTACTTGTAGGTCTTGGAAATGGTCCTATTTTATGTTGTACTATATATGGAAAACTCCAAGTTTATTTTGGCTGGTAGATGAGATTCATTTGGACACCCCTGGTTGTTTTAAATGAAACCTTTGTTGGGTTGGTTTCTCTGAGTATGACATGTTTTTTAATTATTTTTAGGTTAATATCATTTTGATGTTGATATCTTATACATTCTGAGACCTTGCCAGTGGAGAATCAGTTTGATACATGTATGCCTCTCAAGCTGGTTATGATTGAGAAACAATAGTTTGCTCCAGTGATTTCCGAAGTACTCAGTACATTTGATAAATATTGCATATATGACAGGACATCTTTGATTTCAACTGAATGACATAGGATTGCTACTTGTTTTGTGGGCTAAATAGTTCGTTTGTGTATGTGGATTATAGATATTCAATCACAATGTTTTGCAAATGGTTTTTCACTGCCTATGGTTTATTTGTTCGTATCCATGTTGATGTAAGCAATGAAGTCATTATGTAAATGTTCTTGATGTTGTTGTCTTGATGATGGGTCTATTAGACCACCTCCTTGTGTATTATGTTCGACTAGTCATGTAACCTAGCATATATGGTCTGACAATTCTACTCGTATTTTGAATGTAGTTAGATACTTTTATGGACGCCATCAATCTCTTCCATATGGTCTCATGAGGGTCATTGATGTCATGGTTGATGGTAAGATCGCTGTTGCTGCTAGATAAGGAAATAGAAAGGGTTGTGCTTCGCAGTCCTGCTCTCAGACAAGCTGGTGCCAAGGTCGGTTCATAGCTCAAAAGTGTATAAAAAGAGGTGAAAAGTGCTAATACAGAGATTCACAACAATTATAAGTGTTGCAATCGCATTGTTACAGGAAACGATAATAGTAAGCTGCTGTAGAATAAACGACTGCTCTAGGGTGTAGTATGTTTTTCGTGTTCTTCCTCTACACCAGCAGAAAAATAATTCCTGTAACTCCTCTGAACTTCTCTGCCAGTCCCCAAACTCTCTCCCAGGTCTCCATAACCCCTATACAACCTCCCAGAAGCCTATATATACTCGTCAGGGCCAAGAACTACTCGTAATCATTCCAAAATATTCTCACAGTAAATGCATAACTCGTGAATATATTTGTTTCCTTTTCTTCATGTGCATGTGTCTGCAGCTGCCAATCTTCACTCCAACATGCAGAAATGGTTGTTTACACGACTCAGATTGTGTTAATCACGCTGGAAACACACGTTAACACACCAAGTCCCATGAATATCTCTCGGAAAAACACACGCCTCTGCTTTCTTCATTCCCGACGAATCATCCAAGTCTAGTTGAAACCATCGACCACGCCATCTCTGTTGGGTCCAAAAAGGCCCAAAGCAAGCAAATCCAGTGATTGAGTCTCGCTCAAACTCCTTAGAATTGCAAAAAGGCTTTACGTTTGAAGATAAACCCGAGATTCTGATTTTCTTCAACTCCACCATTATATCCACTCTACGGGTCAAAACCATTGATCATACAATGCCTGTTGGGCTTGATCAAGTCTTCCCATACAGTTCTAGCCACTGAATCTCATTGAATCGCGCCAACAATCCAACTCTAATTCTGCCTGTTTTCAAACAATTTTCCCGCAAAAACTTGAATTTGAAATGTTGAAGATGAAGGTTCCCCTTAACCAGCTGTCTGGGTGCGGATAGTAATTAGGATGCCCCTTAGTAATTGGGGTGCCCCTTATCCAAAAGTGAGAGTCCAAATAACACGTTCCTCCTGTGTTTTGGACAACTTTTCGAGACGATTTTTCCAAAAATGTTTATTTCCAAAAATACCTAAAAATACATAAAAACACAATATTAGTACAAAAATCGAGTTCTAACAACAATGACATCAAGGACAAATCGACACAAAAATGTGTCTATCAAAATACCCTCAAACTTATTATTCGCTAGTCTCCGAGCAAATCTAATCTAGAAATAAATCCTAACTTACATGTCAGCAGTATCGCGATTGCACTTAGCGTGTACAACAAGCCTTTGAACCCTAGGTGGTCCTAGTGGCCGAGTTATAGTCTCGGGAGGGTTTACCGTGAGGTGTACCCACAAAACCTTTACTCTGCACCTAGCTATCTATGCGAGAACCTTGAAAGGCACTAAAGAATCTCCTTGGTTGGCATACTCTCGGGACTACGGGAGGAAGTACCGACGCGAAATTCCAATTCATCGTACACGAGTTTGCACTCAAGCATACTAAAATTCATATATAAGTGACAGAGCTCTACTCAGATAGTCGCACTATGGACATCATAACCGGAGTCAACAAATCACATGAATAGATTAAGAAGATGGAAATAGAGAAAACGTAGATGGTTTTAAGGTGAACGGTGTTTCCCATATCTATCTGAAGGCCTCGACCAAGATGAACCTATCCTAATGGACTGAGATACTGGTCTGACTAATATCAACACAACTGGCATATACAAAGGGACCAGCGATCGATAATCCTAACTCTAGGTCAACACAACTGGCATATACAAGGGAACCAGCGGCCGACTTTATTGACTTTATTCCGGTTGGTCAGATGGTCTAGTCTCAATTTTTTTTTTTCCAAGTTTCAAATTTTTTTTTCATTTGTATCTCAATCACTCTATTTCACCCTAGCAATGGTAACAACTTGATTCGTGTGCCCCACCAAATCGCTTAAAAGAAAAGAAAAATAAAAACAGAAGGTGAAAAGGACTCAAAGAGATATGGCAAAACTACCGCGTTATTTCTAACACCTGGGCTCTGTGCTTTTATGAATAGACTCTATTTAGATGTTTCCATCCACTCAAATTAGTTCCTCAACTCCTATAATGAAGATGCTTCCATCCACTTGGATTGGTTAGTGCCATCCTTAATAGGCATAAATTTCTAGGCTCTGGAGTTTATTTATTGCAACTAAAAGCTAACAAAAAGTTTCTTCCCCACCCCCAAACTTAAATCTAACATTGTCCTCAATGTTCTAAAGATGAAATTAAAAGCATGAACAAGGAGAAATTGTTACCACTTGATGGAAAAGAAATAAGGAAGGATATTACCGTAAGCATGAGCGTGGGTGCCTCCCAGAAAATGCTAAATTTAAAGTCTTTAGCTAGACATCAAATACCTCAAAATGGCTAATCATCTTTCAAAATCGTATACCAATAGTCGAAACAATTTTGGGTCCATAAGACCAAATAGAGCTAACACAAATATTAGAAAGTTGCACTGGTTCAGAAAAATGAAAAGAAAGAGCACGTCCTCATCTAAGGTTTCTGTCAAGACAACTGGGTTTATCTGGGGCGCGTAATTGAGATTCATATGTGTGCCTCGATAAATAGATTCTTCTGAAAAATGGGTCTCTAATACAGGTTACCTCCCCGGAGCATCGGGGAGGATCGGGTTGCGAGTCCGAATAGACTCAAGTAATATCTCAGACGACAAGGCTCGAGTCCCAAGTTAGGGACTCTAATTAGGGATACGTGACAATCAAAAGAACCATCACTAGCCCCAAACATAGGGTTTTCATTCTTGTGCACAAACCTCTAACTATTGTGAAAATGCGAGGGTACCCAAATATACCTCAAGTTAAAACTTTTCCTACCTATAAGTCCTTTCTCCGAAAGTGATTGTCTATGGACTGAGTCGAGACAATACAACTAACCGGTTCACACTTCGTGTGATCGACTATGGATACGAGATCGAGACAATACAACAACGAAGTATGTTACTTGATAAAAAGGTTCAGACTTAACCAAACACAATAGGATTCACTTATCAAGTAAATAGGAATTAACGTTTGTGTAATTTACTTTAATTATAATAAAACAATTATAATGCGGAAATATAAAGTAAATTACACAAAGAAGATATTTTTAACGAGGAAACCGCAAATGCGAGAAAAACCCCGGACCTTGTCCGGGGTGAATACTCTCGTGATTAAGCCGCTACACAAAATTACACCTAACTTCGTATATTTGAGACCAAGCAACTAAACCTATAGTTCACCTAGTTCCGTCTCGTCCCTCAAACTTATGGTTTCTACTACTCATGCATAAACTCTCTAACTATTGCTTGAATCTCCTGACCAGTAGTCCTTAAAATACTCAAGAGATTCTTCTAGTTCTCTACCCACAAACTTGTGGTCATCATTACTCTAAGAAAGACCTAAAACTATCAATTTCTAGTAACCATGTAATCTTTAAAAATACTCAAGAGATTATTCTAAAGATTGATCACACATCTCGATCTAAGAGAATGGTTTCCTCAAAATCATCTATAGAATTTGGCTTCGCAAAGTGTCGAGCCATTATCCCGAACTAAACTCGAACTAAAGTGTTAATCATATTCGCCTTCTTTCTAAATCATCGTTTCCCGTAAGATTGTCTAGTAAATATTAAAGACATTTAGTTCGTAGTCATATTACCAAAGAGGATATGTTCATAAGCCCAGTCCCACAGCTTGATGAAAGCGTTAGTCGTGGCTAAAAATGGGCTTACCCAAAATCACCTGGGATTTGAGCGCTTGGTCCCGAATAAAATGGGTGTATAATAACGAAATCCACCGGATAAATAAACTTATCCACCTCAATCAACATCCTATGACACCACTAGGGGACTTTATTGTACCTATCATCTAATCGTAGTGTCATTTTTAGTCTGGGCTTTCAACTTACCAAGACCTATCCTGGTGTATACATGATACTGGGAGTAAGTTAACACTATCTCCTAAGTCAAGTAAAGCTTTATCTACCATGTAATTACCAATCGCACAAGATACGCGGGCATCCAGGGTCCTTATACTTAGGGTGTTTGGTTCAAGAATTGAACTTACTTGACTGTACTAAAAGAATTTCTATGAACATTAAGATTAATTTCTGTACAAAGATCTTAAGAAACTTGGTACAAGGTGCATTTGCCTAATTTCCTTCTAATGATGTAATGTCACACCACCGCTAAATATTTCCATTATCTCGCCGAGTCGAATTTTCCTTTGTCACATGAATTGTGGATATGGGGCTCTA
>JAJJWW010017742.1:0-32586 GCA_023531295.1 Papaver armeniacum | reverse complement strand
GTCTTCAAAATCTCGGAGAGATTCAAATCTCTCTTCAAAATCTCGGAGGGATTCAAATCTTTCTTCAAAATCAAAGAGAGATTTAAATCTCTCTGCCAAATCTCGGAGAGATTCACATCTCTCAGGAAAATCTCGGAGGGATTCAAATCTCTCTGCAGAATCTCAGAGGGATTCAAATCTGTCCACAAAATCTCAAAGAGATTCACATCTCTTCTCAAAATCCCGGAGAGATTCACATCTCTCCACAAAATCTCTAAGAGATTCACATCTCTCCCCAAAATCTCATAAAGATTCACATCTCTCCTCGAAATCCCAAAGAGATTCACATCTCTCCACAAACTCTCAGAGAGATTCAAATCTCTCGGGAAATCTCAGGACCGAATATTCCCCCGTGATAGGCACGAGCCCCATGCAGGAATCGATTCTCCTTTTCAGACTCTCCACACGAATTCTGAGGCATCCCATGCCTTTTCACGTGACTCATCCTAGTCATTCTTACAAATCGAAGAATACCTCTCTATCTTGGCCAATCCCTATTAAAGAGAATATTTCTGTTTCTCAACACATCATCACAAAGGCTTACTCAACTTCACACAAATGGGGGGATAACAATTAGGGTTTTGGTTTGGCGGTCTACGACACATGTGAGAAATACCCGGCTTATTTCTCACCGCGGAAGAGAGTAAAGGCGGTGGAATAATGAGATAAACTCAACCTAGTTTATTTCTATCTATTCCTAAAGAGATGGGAGAATTGCTCCGCACGGCACATAAAGCAATCCTTATCTTCACATACCTAAGATTAGAGAATTCAGCTATAAATATGTCCTCTATTTCTCTAAGCTATCACAGATATTTCTCATAACCTCTCAGATTAATTCCTCTTCAAACCCTAGAATTCTCTGATATCTCTCTTCATATGCTTCCCTCCCTAAGACCAGCCCTAAAATCTCTTCCCTGTGACTGAAGCAGCCTTTGAACGGCCACTGTGCGTGGTTTAGGCAGAGACTGTTCGTGCTCAACCTCCCGTAACTCACTTTCAGAAAACCTAGAATCCCACTTCCAACCTCTCTAAGATTTTAGCTAACTACATTTTGGCGACCACATTGGGAGGTTGTTCATTCAGTTACAGTTCTCAATCATGGTAACTATTAGGAAGGAAGCTGATTCCACAAATCCAAACATAAAAATGCTCAATTGATGCAGTCTCTGTAAATCCATTACAGACTTTGTCGAGAGAGTTATCCATACTAGCACTTTCTCTCTCTTTCGAGTTTGACCTTAGTGAATAGGTTAGTGCGTCCCAGATCACCTGGATCTCTTCTTGCATAAACGTCCCATTAAACTACTTCCATAAAAAACCTACTACCAACCCTAAAAACATTGGCGAAAGACCTGAGAACTAATGAAGACCAACAAAATCTTGAAAAATCTCAGATCGATATACAGACTTATATGAAAACGCCTTTAAAGTTACCAGTAGATATAGATACAATGAATCTACATCGAGTACATGTTCCCAAGATAAAGAATACTAAAAACTGTTGGGAACAGCACGGATGGGGATCCAGTCTGTCCGCAATCGGCCTCACCGGAGAAGATGTAGCTCATTAATAATGCGACAGAGTAAATGAGCAACCATACAGCTGGCCACATCTCTCTCCAAGACCATATGATGATCTAAACTTGGAGATTTTGACGAATATTTTCTCCAAAATTCGTTTAGGTCAAGAGCCCTCAACCTGATCACAGGGTACTCGGGAAGTTTACTTCACTTTATTATTTTACTTACAACTCTTTCATTCTGTATCAGATTGACCTAGTTCTTTTTCTGTCGGATTTCTTTTCGTCGTTTACAGGATAAACTTAGCGAAAACTTGGATATGTTCCAAAAAATTCGTGACCTAGACAAAAGCTTTGCAGAGCCACATAAGGTCATAAATCAGATCGTCATAAACTTGGATACGTTTCTTTGTGATTCAAGTCTTTGTGATGTTGAAGATTTCAGATCTTACTACAAATAGCTACTGTCACTGAAGTAAAACAAGATAAGGATCCGAGACTATATCTTTAGGATACACGTTACTCATTCAGACGCATACCAGCAGTTCCCTCAGTCAAAGTCTCTTTTGTCGAGAAAATCCACTTGAAAGGTTAATCCATGAGTCATATTTAGACGCGGTGAGAGAATGACAAGATATGACGATCACTAAAAACTTCATCTTGTCCACAAAGACACATGCGGCAGTATCTCGACATGACTCACCACAGACATCTCCAACTCACAGATTATCGCTTGCCCGCCTTGAAGACTCAATATCGTACACTACAAGGGTCTTACTTCATTTCCAAGCGTCCCAAGTCAATATGAATCCCTAGTCTTATATAGAACTGGGGACTTACGAGGAATCGTACGTCACACACCTGCATGGCAAACATAAGGTGGCCCAGACATTCGGTTTTCAGATAACAGATTTAGAAACAATCAACGCAAGAGTCTCTAAAGAAAGGACACATCAAAACCATTCAACTCCTCAAACCCACATCACAACCTGGTATTACTTGGGACTATGAAAATAAAGATCGACCTTTAAAATCGTGAAGGGGACTTATCTCGAGAAATCTCGCATCTCTCTCTCGATCTCGTCGAATTCTTCTCCGTCAGCATCTGTACTCACCAATTGCAACCATGTCCCGGATCCTGGCTGAAGATAAAATGTTTTTAGGGTTTTATACACGTGCACCAGAAGTATGTCAAGTAGAAGAAGCATTCAAATTATCCCTCAATAATAAATGCATGCAGGAGCAAACTAGGGTTCACAATCGGTTTGAAGAGGAGTCTATAGTTTCCACTCTACTCAGACACGACTCATACTTTAGTCACATAACTCGACGAACTAAGACAAATGGGTAGAGAATTCGACAACGCGCCAATTATAAAATTATCCTTCCATGTCTCTCCTACCATGTGTTAAAAGGGCATGATGTTTCAATACACGATCCAAAAGATATCATCAAAACACTTGAAGGAAATGTTGCTAAATAGATATGGATTCCGAGTTCAACTTCATATGGACATATCACCGGAAAAACAAGATCCAAATCTATTTTTTCTCCAATAGATGAAGGTTGGGTCTTTTCTGTTCGATAGTTAGGGTCAACCACTGAAATCGGACGTCAAACGAAGTTTTTACATCCTCTGGAGTCAGGATCGCGCAAGGAAGGAACTTCTATTACAAATTTAACTTAGGTTTTTCACCTACTTGCATACCCGACGGAGAACTCTAGGGTTTGCATCAAGTTCGAACTCATGAGGGTCTCATTCCGATAGAGCCCCCTAGAGAAAATCACTTTCTTCATGTTCCGCTGCTTCACTTTGGCCTCTGTATCTCGAGCCACCTTCTTAGCATGTTCCATCTCTTCATTTACCATGCTTCATTCCAGATTAAGAAATTTTCTAAAATACGAGGACCTGAACTCAACTCACCCCGACGGATCCTGACATAATTGAGCCACTCTCGCAACCACCTCACATTGAAAGCAAAGATTCTCACGGGTTGTCACCAAGTTTCCCAGGTATACAAAATCATCAGAATCAAGACCGTTCGGAGTTATCATTCTCATGATATAATCAATCGGTAAGTGTCTCATCCGAAGTCAAGACATGGGTTTTGTTAAATTACCCTCGTGCCGGTCAGTTGTCTCTGCACCCGAATATCTTTCTGAAATCCCTTTGAAATTGTTGAAGCCCGCCTCATCCTCATTCTACCAAGATCTAACTCGTTCTCACCATGAAAAGTACTCTACAAACAAAGAGAAGATCAGACAAGGTTGCAAAGTTCAAATATCATAAGTGAAAATCAAGGGAGAACCAACACAGGACTAGGGTTTGATTTACATGAGGACGGCCTTTCCCCCTAAAACCTTGTCCTCCTACAATCCCTTCAAGCCTTGTCTTCTCTTAGTCCCTTCAAGCATACCCTCATGCCTAGAGTCCTGTACTTCTCAAGAAATCCAACTCACATCTCATGAGATACTCGTGGATTTGTTTGGGTCCACACTTCAACAAGTGATCAAGCAAAATACTTTTTCTTGAAACAAAAGAGTAAAAACGAATAATCATACCACGGACGTGTCTCTGGCCTAAGAATACAAAATTCACGACCTAAACTAAGTTAAGGAAGGGTAGTGAAGTCATAATTCTCTAAGGGGTTGTGATTGAAGCAAGAGAACGGTTTAAGAATCCAAATGAAACAAGGATTCCTTTGGTAATTGATTGATGAACATTATAGAGCAAAGACTTGAAAACTGATGACAATTCATAAGGAATTTTAGGGTACTTTCTGAAGCAAATGTGTTCCTCTATGTCTTCCCAACAACATACCAAAAGAACACTTCAAATGGACAAACGATCTAGGAGATGCGTTCCCAACACCGAAGTAAGTGCAATCTGAAAACTCCTGAAATTTTTATACGAGATGTCTAAAGTCAAAAGTATGCATGGATTTGATTGACCAAACGAACTCGGAATCGAGTCATTCTTTTTGCGTTAGAAAGCCTATCTTATTTTCTTTCAAAGTTGGTGCTGGAGACTCAAATTGGAGTCCATATAAATATTTTACATCCATTCTCCCTAAGTGTCTCAAATCTGAAGTTTTATGACGAGCACCTAAACGAAGAGAATCCTTGACAAATATGACTACTTCTATTGATTCAATGGTCGAAGAAGTATGCATCATAGATGATTGAAGAAAGCTGATCAAGTTCTTATCCACTCATGTCAGACCCATACACACGGTTTTACAACTAGAGTTCAAGTCAAGCAAAGAAATGAGTTTCAGGAAAAGACGAAGAGTTCGGCTCAAAAATGGAATCTCGGTGCGAATAGGATTTTTCAAAGAAGAATGGAGCGATCTCCATAACTATTACACGCCCAAAAAAATTTAAAAATAGTTATATTTTCAATCCTATCTCAAAAGGGGATCTCTCAAGCAAAAGGAAAAGGAATTAGAACAAAAAGAGAAAATTAAGGCAATTTGGCTCAGATAAGGAAACCTAGGCTTTTCCTCCTTCAAAAAATTCCTACAAGCCATGGCCAAGACCTTCCCCACTCGTTTAAAAACACTTTGCAAGACCAATGGGACGTCATCCATTCCCTCGGATTTTTTCAGAAGAGAAATTTGAAAAGAGAATTAGGGTTTTGACCAAAAAGCCTTAATTTTAAGAGTTCGACAAAGAAAGAGATTTCTCCAAAAAGGAACGAGCCAAGCCCCTTACACGAGCAAGGATGCTTCTATAGAGTATTGGACGTCACATATTCTCTCGAAATTTTTCGGAAGAGGAAATTAAAAGAGAATTAGGGTTTTGACGAAATAACCCTAATTCAGGAAAGATGAATGAAAATTGGATTTTTCTTGTTATAACAGGGAGCCGAGCCTCTCCCCATTCTATTGGAAGATTATTTACACCTCTTTCAACCCTTTTTTGTCTCATCACTATTCAGAAAAACGAGCTCATAAGGGATTTTGACCGAAATACCCTTATTTCACAATTTTGAGTATTTTCAAAGAAGAACGCCATAATACATCCAGAGACCGACCAAGCGCTCATATACTCATTATAAAGGCCTCATACACGTGATTATTAAGTTCTCTAAGTGTTCAAAGAGGAACGAGATTGAAACAGAATCCACAGAGGCAGAATTTCAGAGAAAATAAAGAGAATCTAGCTCAAAACTGGAAATTCGAGTTCATGATTTCCAAATGCAGACCTAGAAACGCGCCAATATCTCTTTCAAGATGTGACTAGGCCTAGGGAATATTCATACCTCTCTCATGCCAAAGAAAAATCAAGCTCATAGTGGTTTTTGATGAAAATACCCTTAGTTTCAAAAGTATGTATTTTCTCTAATAAAGAGGAGTCTGATTGGTACAAGGAATTAAACAAGCTCTCATCACACAAGATGCGGACCCCACAAGATAGATGCACACCTTCCAAGCCTCTCCAGAGTTTCTGAAGGAGTCAGACGCAAAATTAGGGTTTAGGTACAGTATAAGCCTAAATTAAGAATTTACATGGGATAGAGACTCCGTAACTTCAAAAGTAAGTGTGTATATTTTATCATGGACCTTCACAAACATCAAGGCCAGATAGGAACCGTTGAGAAATTCTCTCTTCCCCACATACTCGCCTATACAAACTCAAAAGCTCAAGGATGCACAAAGAGAGAAAATTAGGGTTTTTAGCCAAGTAAACCCTAATTAACAAATTCCATTCATTCAAGACATAAATTTTGTCTCATCAAGACTTCATTGTCATGTCATTAACGTCCAACACAAAATCCCAGGAAGTTCCAAGGTCCAAAATCGATTCCAAGATCAGAGTCATAACAATCGAAGGCTAAACATCAATTTGGAGATTCTGCAAGTCTAAAAGGACGAACGAATCGTAATTGCGTAAGAATGATTTTTTATCATCTATATACTCATCATAGAACAATCAAGTTTCTACTCTGAGTAGGGGACTTAATGTAGATGGTGAAATTTGCATAAGGGGAAAAAATGTCATTTCAACCCTATAGAAAGAATTCAACTCTCACAGGAAAGATTAAGACCTTGGTCCTCAAGGCACTCATAGCCACGATTTATAGTATACGTCCCTGCGAGACACTGCGGTGAGTGCCAAATATTGCATATTTCCACACCTTTTTATTGGAAATTAACTCATCTTTCGCGCTTTAAAGTCATAAATTATCTCAAATTATGTAGTTTCATTGTTTTCAAGAATAAATTCTTGTACTGAGTAATTTTGTGTTTTTAGTAGTAAAATAAAGCTTGGATGAATTAAGGAGCCAAAAAGAGTAGATAATTAGAGACAATGAGAGAGAGACAACAAAGACTCGTGCTAGAAGGCAGTGAAGAATGTCTTTTGCACCTCATCCGCAGGTGAAGAATGTTGCTTTCACGTCTCAAAAACTAGAAGTGGGCTTGAGATACTAGCTTTAAAGAAGGTCTGGGCCTAGAAGAAGATTTTCCAAGTGATAAAACCCAAGATCTAATATCCAAACCCGGTTCCATCCTGAGCCGTCGGATTCAATCTAGTTGTTGAACATCTAACGTCATATCCACACAGTACATCAGAATTGCTACATCTGCCTAACACCCTAGCACCTACCACTCTTCCTTAATCGAACAGAAACCCAAACACCTCCTTCAAGTCGTTTTCATCTCCTTCACCTCTCTTTTCTCTTTCATAGAACCGGTACCTTCATTTCACCTCCATCAATCAACTTCATCCCCGACCACCTCTGAGCTCAGCCACTTTATCAGCCACCCTATGCAATTAGACTCTTAGACTCTATCTCTCTTAATCTTATCTTTTCTCTTGTCAAGAATAGTAACCCTAGAAGCTAGGATTGAGAGAGATAAGGCTAGGGTTATCTTCAATAGCTAAAGAAAACATCAAATCAAGAGTGCAGGTTTGATTAGCAAAAGGGGTTTGTCGGAAAACATCTTTTGGGTGAGTGGGTGTTCTCTAATTTTCGAATTTAAGTGATTGAGAAGAAATTGATGTATAAATAGAGGAGAGGTTTTGATGTAAAATTCATGCCCGAATTATCCGGTGCACCAAGCAGTAGTTCATGTTTGATTTTATCTCCATGATGTTCTAATTTCATAACTATGGTTTATATGAAACCCTTAATCTATTGCTAGTTTGATTCATGTTTCTGATATTGCTCTTGTTGTGCTTAAATCATGTTTAGGATAGATTCAATCATAGCATTTCAACATTTTGCTCTCATAGTGTATGCCATGTATCCATTGTAGTTAGAACACCACTATGTTGATTATGCTGCATCTCATGCTTAATTGTTTGTTATGGATCCTTAGATTAGTTGTGCTTTAACTAGACAGTTAATGCTTTGGAAAAATACCTTAGTTGCGATTGGAATATCCATCTTAAGAAAGGTTTAATTATCTAAGTGATCAAATGGGTCTGTGATTAGTTGTACTGTAAGAAGACAGCTAATACTAGGGATTAGTTAGTGACCTTAGTTGACATTAAACCATCCAATTGAGATTGCCCCAGGTATCTTGACCAAATGTCCATTACAAGGGACAAGAACATTATCGAGACTGAATTGACTTAGTGTAGTTTAATAGGTGGATTCGAATGCCCTAGTATCCATTTATCTGCTTGTTTACAGTTTTATTTGCTGTCTTAGTTACTCTCTGCAACATCTAGCCGTATTGGCAAACAAAACCCCTTTTGGTTACTATTTATTCTGAAATCAATAATAGTAAGACCATAGCTTCAAATTACACCCACCTTGTCCCTGTGGATCGACCTGTGCTTGCCATGTGTTACATTAGGACATTGTGCACTTGCAGTTATCATTGTAGGTACTTTCTAAGCCTACCAAGTTTTTGGCGCCGGTGCCGGGGACTCGGTAGCGGTGTAACTGAAGTTTTCTTCTTTACTTTACTGATTTTTAGATTAGTCTTGTATCTATTTTTTTTAAATTTTTGTTTTCAGTCATTGTTAGTGTAACTCATTTGTTTCCTAGCTTTGTATATACACATTTGGGTATTGAAGTTTTCTCTTGAGTATTATCAGGTGCTCATAAAGTCGCGACATATAAAGAAAAGCGAGCTGTTGTTATGCATACTTCGGTATTGTACCAACAGAAATAAAGAAACTACTACAGAAGCTACAAAGAAAATAGCAATATTCAGCTTGCGAGCTTGGTATAGCCTTTGATGGTTATTTTCAATGATGTTGTAATAATAGGTTCATTGAGACTTGTGAAAGCAGATTTTTAGACTTAATTTTTAAAGCAAAAATATAACAAACTCAAAATACAAAATGTTGTGAAAATTATGGAGAGGATGGAGCTAGGATTTCACCATTCATCAATACTTATGTGGTTTTAAATTAATTTATATCATGCAATTTAAACAATTGATTTGATTAAAAATATTGCCAAAATCGATTTCCAAAATATCAAATGTTAGTCGCAAGCATAACGCATCAAGAGTCTAAAACTAAGCATGCATCATCAAGAGAAAACACATTTGATTAATAAAAATCATTTAGTTCATTTTTTTATCAATGCAATTAATCATATAAAAATATTGCATAAATTAATAAAGTAAATATTACCACATAATTCTTTCAAGAATGGCTTCCTCAGTCGCCCCCAGGAGGATGGGTTTAGCTCATCATGTTGGAAACACGCTCAAAAGTTGATTTCATTGCTCAAAGTGTTTACAAATGATGAAAATGGGAGAAAATAATTAAAAACCTAGTGTTTGCAACGTTTATAATTGTTGCAAAACAACATTCTGAGAAGAACGATAATGATGAATTGTTGATGTTGTTGTAGCTCGCGACCCACGCTTGTGCGTCGTTTCTACCGTAGCATGAGCGACTTGTCTCCGTGCGTCTTATGTTCTTCGTGTTCTTGACAGCGTGAGAAATGGCGGTTCTGCACTTTCGATTTTTTCTCGCTCTGTGGTGTTCCAAATTCGCCCAAACTCTCCTTTTCCCCTCTCTGATCCCCAAGACACTCTTTTATACCCAATGAACCGTAATCAATGCTTGAAATCTTCCCATCAAGGGATTATTCTCGGGAATATTTTTTTTCTTTATTCTTACCATGTTTATCTTGGCTACGCGACTGTAATATGCCAACTTCCCTCTTTTTAGATCCTACACGCTTCGATCCCTTTAAACACACTCCCAACACACACATAACATATCTTAACCTTTCTGACTCGTGAAAATCACCTCCCGACTATATGCTTCCCTGTTCTTTTACTGCTTTATCCAAACTCGATGAACTGGCCCTATTTGATCGATTTTGTTGGACCTACTAACTCTGTTCGGTCTTAAGAGGACCAACCCAAACAAAGCCGTGATTGAATCTCCTCCAAACGTCAAAACTCGAATCCAAATTACGTTCTTCACCGCCAATATTTCCCGCCAAATTTGAAAGTTCAAATAAAGAAGATGAAGTCCCCCTAACCACTGGTGGGGTGCGAATAGTAGGTGGGTGCTCCTTAGTAATTGAGGTACCCCTTATCCAAAGTGGGAGTCCGGATAACACGTGTCCTCCGGGTGCCAAAATCAACTTTTCGAGCCGAATTTCCCAAAAATGCCTACAAACAAATAAAATACCAAAATGAGTACAAATGTAGTTGCAGGAAATCCCACAGCACACCCCATGTAATATTTCATAAATCTAAATCTATTTCATAATCAAAATAAAGATTAAAGTGCTAAAATGGACACAAGGATTTTTTACGTGGTTCGATCAATGTGATCTACATCCACGGTTCTTCACTATATTTTTGAGGTTACATTAATATTACATTTACAATCTCCATTAATGGATACTTGATAGAGCTCTAGATCTAGTTTTTGGGGAAGAAGATGATAAAGAAAATAAAGTCTCTCTCTAAAAATATCTCTCCCTTACTAAATGTGTCCTCCTACAAATTGTGTATCCTCTCTCTATCTTACAAAATTGTCACCTCCCTTTCTCTCTCCTGCTCTCCTCTTTATATAGGTGTTTACATAGTGGATGACAGCTAAGCTGTCCTTTAATTTCGGATATGGCTTGCGGTAACCTCGCGAGCTTGTAAATGTTAATTTCGCAAATATCTTTAATTTCGCTAAATTACCACACTTTACTCATGTTCATACTGTTGTCATCTGTTATGTCAATCCTGTAATTATTTTACGATGTCCTCGCAATCATTGTTGATGAGATTTTCGCTGGTGTGTCGTTGTTGCGATATTTGGATCCTACATCTTGCCTCTTTTTTCTTGAATATTGCTTGAAGAGCAATCTTTAAGAAAAAATCCGTTGTTGTAGTAGTCTTTGATCTTTGTTGATGAAAGGACGAGCGAAAGAATACTGGACTTGAAAAGTACGTACTTGCCTCTATTCTTTTGTGAAGTTCCGGAGCTTTGAGAAGTAATTAGAAGTATTATACTGAAATATACGAAGTATGAAATATCTTTGAAGAAGTATTAAGTATCCTTGAAGAAGTATATGAAGTATGAAGTATCCTTGAAGAAGTATAAGAAGTATTAATCCTCGAAATATAAGAAGTATCCATCCTTGAATGCGAGTAATAAGTATTGCCTCTATTCATGCGAAATTATTACTCCATTTTTGGTGAGGATTCTTGTTGTTCATTAGTGAACGTCCACTTTGAAAATGATTCTTGCCGAGAAGATAAAGAACATAAAATGTTTTCTTGGTAATCCATAGTTGCCTCTGTTCTTTATCTGTGAGGGTAGAATCCTTGAGAAAGTGTTGTATGAGCGAGTTGTTTCTTCATTCTTATCTTGCCTCTGTCTCATGTTTTGTGCTCATGCGATAGTATAATCTATTCAAGTTGCTTGTAATTTTTCTTATAATCTAGCGAAATAATTACATCCTGCGAAATAATCATATTCTGCGAAATTCTGACACATTTTGCGAAATCCTGAATAATCCTGCGAATTTTTGTATACTTGTGCTAATATAATGCTTATGTGATGATTATGTTATGAAATGTGTATGCCATGAAATGCTTATGCGATGCTTTCATGATGCAAGTGTGATGCTTATATGATGAGAATGCTTATCTATTGCAATGTATAGCTATTTTTGTGTTACTTAGCTCATTTTGCCGCGAATTTCTTGAATTTTTTAATACAATTTCTACCTTTCTTGTTTCTCCCTGCACAGACAATTCTCTGTTATTTGTATTCAAATGGAAGATTAAGCACAATCTCGCAGATGTTTTCCGCTGAATTTTGTCATTGTGACAAGATCGCAGGACGTCCTTACATTTTCATGTAATGACCCATTGATTTTGCCTTATCATTTCTCTTGTGTGATCTTATTTAGCCTTCCTAGTTAAAGGTCTTATTTTGCCACATCTCATTATTGCGACAAAATCGTAGGACGTCTTTACACTTTCATGTAATGACCCATTGATCTTGTCTTATCATTTATTTAGTATTATTGCCTCTGCAGGATATTTTTCTTGCGACAATATGACAGGCCTAAATATTCTTGCGAACATAAAGCCCCATGACATTGCCGTCTTGCGACGAAATCGCAGGACGTCTTTACACTTGCATGCAATGACCCATTGATCTCGTCTTATCTACTATTTTGTATTATTGCCTCTTCAGGATTGTTGCACAAATATGACAAGCCTAAATATTCTTGCGAACATAAAGCCCCATGACATTTGCGTCTTTTTTGACACTATCAGCTCCCTAATGGAGGGTGCCGCCCTTATCTTCCCCCTGGTTGCCCCTTCAAGGAAGCGTACTTCGCCATACAAGCCTAGCTCCTCCCATCCTAGGTCTTAACAACAACCAGCTTGTTTCGCACCTCTTATCCCTTTTGCCTATAGGGCTTATGGTTACGAGACTGCACCCTAAGTGGAGTTTTCTTCGGTCCGAGTGCAGCATAAGCCAAGACTTGCCAAGAATGGCCGAGACACTTCAAATGCCCAGGCACTCTTGGCTCAACCGTGTACCTCGGCGCCTTATCAAATGTTGACTCTTTAAAAGAGACCCTCGGTCGTCCAACCTAAGTCATAAGCTTAGATTGAAAATCCAAGGTACCTCTCCTGGATAGGTTTTATTACCCCCAATCTCCATGACTCAGGTTCCAGGGGCGGTGTAACCTTTTCCCGAGCCACGCTGGCGTATACCCCCTTATATGACGTACTTTAGGTACTTTGCCTCTTACGAAATTTTATTCGCGAACTAGGGTGTACGCCATAAAGGTTCGTCACATTCTGATTATTTTGTCAATTCTTCTTTATATGTAATTGGTACCCCCTACTATGACGCACTTTAGGTACATTTGCCTCTTGCGAAATTTTGATTTCGCCATAGTAGGTTCGCCTCTATCTGATTATTTTGTTGATTCTTCTGCATATAAGCTCTTTTGTAATTTCGCTGATCTTTGATAATCTCTTGTCATTTTCTGTGCGAAATTTTCGCATGTCTTCATTCTTTCACTCATTCTTCCATTCTTTTCTTCATTTCGGTCATTTCTTTCATTCATTCTTTCATTATCATATCTTCAAGTTAAATATCATATCATTTGAAGCAAAGTAAATATTCAAGAAAAATATATAAATTGATCTGCGAGATTTTTCTCGAATCTTTGTAATTTTGAAATCTTTAAGATCTTTGAAATCTTTGTAATTTTGAAAATAATCTTTGAAATCTTTGAGATCTTTGAAATCTTGAAATCTTTGTAATTTTGAAATCTTGATTTTTTTTTATTTTTTTTTTTGAAATCTTATTAATAGTGCGAATGTATCGCTTTCTTTTAAATCAAATCAAGAATCTTTTTATTCGCTGTAAAAGAGATATTCTAGAGAAATATATAAATTGAATTTTCTTGATTTTCTGTAATTTTGAAATCTCGAAATCTTTGTAATTTTGAAGTCTTTGTACTCTTGAAATCTTAGTAATCTTTATAATCTTGCGATTGAATCGCTTTTTGTAAATCAAATTAAAAATCTCTTTATTCGTTCTTAGTATAAATTAAAGTGTTCAAGGAAGTGGTACTTAGCTTTCATGTGATTGTCCGTTGCTGTCGTCTCGCGTGAAGTATATGGTTTTCTTGCGAAACTCTTGCATATTCTCGCACCATACCAACTGTTCCAACCCTCTCTTGCGAAATTAATTTGCGAAATAATCATCAACTTTCTTCAGTGCGAAATAATCAAAGTCCGTGCGAAATTTCGCGTAACAAAAATAAATGTGCGAGAAGCAAGAATTGATCTGCGACACACTACTTGCATTCACGCCTCCTGACCAACTGTGCAAGCTTCTTCTTATGCGAAATTATCGCACACTTGTTAAAACTTGTCTTTCTCTGGTAGTCCAAAAAAGATGCGAAACTTCGCGGGAGGTGGGAATTGAACCTACGACCTCAAGCTCATTGTCTTTACCTCGACCAACTTTTTGGCTTCGTTTTGCGAATTATCTCTGCGAAATAATAACCTACTTTCTTCTGTGCGAAATACCCTTGCGAAATATCCATGCGAAAAATACACATTTGTTAGGATTTGAACACGCGACCATGAACTCATTAACTTCGTAAATGACCAACTGTGCTGCCTCTTGTTTGTGAAATAATGAAACAATATTGCGAAATTATTCATTTTTTCACCCTCTATAAAAAGAAGAAAAATATGCTCGCAGGAGAATTCGAACTTGCGACCACAAACTCACATACTGTTTTCTTGACCAACTGTTCAATAACCTTTCTGCGAAATTAATGCACAACTTTTTTCTTTATTCTTTTATTCGCCACTGAAAATGAGAATAAATGAAAAATATGTATGTGTGCAAACTCGAACCCATGACCTATTTCTTATCCGCTCCAACTCAAACCATCTGTGCGAATTTCTGTTTGTGATAGAAATCACGGCGTCTGCCTCTTATATTCTCTTCGCTTTCCTTTATTTCCTTCAACAATTTGCCTTTTGCTTTTTCTCCGAACATGGAAATCTTCCATTGAAACTTTAGTTTTCTTCCCTGAATTTCACCACATCAACTAATTTTTTTTCTCTTCTTCTTTTCATGTCTTTGAATTGTTGATGATGTTTACTCTCGAAAGTGTGATTTCTTCCATGAAATTTCCATTTTGAACCTAAACTTTGTAGATCTAGAAAAATATGATCAATAATTAATCTTCATGGAAACTTCTTGAACCAACAAATTACAGGAAGGATAAATCCTTTACTCTTCCCTGTTTCTAGCGCCAAAATGTAGTTGCAGGAAATCCCACAACACACCCCATGTAATATTTCATAAATCTAAATCTATTTCATAATCAAAATAAAGATTAAAGTGCTAAAATGGACACAAGGATTTTTTACGTGGTTCGATCAATGTGATCTACATCCACGGTTCTTCACTATGATTGTTGAGGTTACATTAATATTACATTTACAATCTCCATTAATGGATACTTGATAGAGCTCTAGATCTAGTTTTTGGGGAAGAAGATGATAAAGAAAATAAAGTCTCTCTCTAAAAATATCTTTCCCTTACTAAATTTGTCATCCTACAAATTGTGTATCCTCTCTCTCTTACAAAATTGTCTCCTCCCTTTCTCTCTCCTGCTCTCCTCTTTATATAGGTGTTACATAGTGGATGATAGCTAAGCTGTCCTTTAATTTCGGATATGGCTTGCGGTAACCTCGCGAGCTTGTAAATGTTAATTTCGCAAATATCTTTAATTTCGCTAAATTACCACACTTTACTCATGTTTACACTGTTGTCATCTGTTATGTCAATCCTGTAATTATTTTACGATGTCCTCGCAATCATTGTTGATGAGATTTTCGCTGGTGTGTCGTTTTTGCGATATTTGGATCCTACAACAAATTCGAGTGCCAACAATATATAGTATTGAGATCAAATTAGACACAAAAATGTGTCTATCAAATACCCCCAAACTTATTATTTGCTAGTCCTCGAGCGAATTTATTCTAGAAAATAAAATGACTACACTTAGCACGTGCAGCAAGTCGTTAAACCGCTAGGTGGCCCTAGCGGTGGAGTGTTGTCTCCGGAGGGTTTACAAGAGGTGTACCCACAAAACCTTTATATTCCAGACCCTAGCTATCTACGCAGAACCTTGGAAAGCACTAAAGAATCTCCTTGGTTGGCATACTTATTGACTATAGGAGGATGTACCCTGATGCGAAATTCCAATTGTTGTACACGAGTTTGCACTCAAGCGTACTAAAATTCATATAAAGTGACAGAGCTCTACTCAGATAGTTTCTGGACATCATAAACCGGAGTCAACCAATCACATGAAAAGATTAAGAAGATGGATGTAGAGAAAAACATAGATGTTGGCTAAGGTGAACCTATCCTGATGGACTGAGATACCGGTCTGACTAATATCAACACAACTGGCATATACAAGGGAACCAGTGGTCGATAATCCTAACTCTAGGTCAAATCAGCTGGCATATACAAGGGTACCAATGGCCGACTTTATTGAATTTATTCCGGTTGGTTTAATGGTCTGGTCTCAATATATATATATTTTTGGTATCTCAATCACTCTATTTCACCCTAGCAATGGTAAAAAGAAAAAAAAAAGTGATCAGGATTCTTTCGATGTTTCCATCACGAGATATGGCGAAACTACCATGTTTTTTTTTCTAACACCTGAGCTCTGTGCTTTTATGAATAGACTCTTCTAGATGTTTCCATCTAATCGGATTGGTTCCTCAACTCCTACAACCAAGATGCTTCCATCCACTTAGATTGGTTAGTGCCATCCTTAATAAACATAAATTTCTAGGCTATGGAGTTTATTTTGCAACTAAAAGCTAACAAAAAGTTTCTTCTCCACCCCCAAACTTAAATCTAACATTGTCCTCAATGTTCTAAAGATGAAATTAAAAGCATGAACAAGAAGAAACTGTTACCACTTGATGGATGGAAAAATAAATAAGGATGGATATTACCGTAAGCATGAGCAAGGGATACCTCCCAAGGAGTGCTAAGTTTAAGTCTTCATCCAGACATCAAATACCTTAAAAAGGATCTTCACCTTCCAAAGTCATACACCAATAGCCGAAATAGTTGTGGGTCCATAAGACCAAATAGAGCTAACACCAATATCAGACAACTGCACTGGTTCAGAGAAATGAATAGAAGGAGCACATTCTCATCTAAGGTATCTGTCAAGACAACTGGGTTTATCTGGGGCACGTTATTGAACTTCATATGTGTGTCTCGATAAATAGGTTCATCCGAAAAATGGGTCTCTAATACCTGGGTTACCTCCTGGACAGTATCAGGAGGATCGGGTCGCTGAGTCTGAATAGACTCGAGTAATATCTCAGACGCACATGGCTCGAGTCCCAAGTTAGGGACTCTAATTAGGGATACATGACAATCACAAGAACCATCACTACCCCCAAACTTAGGGTTTTCATTACTCACAGACAAACCTCTAACTATTGCTTGAATTTCCGGATCTTCAGAGTCCTTAAAATACTCAAGAGATTCTTCTAGTTCTCTACCCCCAAACTTAGGGTCATCATTGTTCTCGGGAAAGACCTAACACTATTGCACGGATTTACGGGTCCGTAGAGTCTTTAAAATACTCAAGGGCTTCTTTTAAAGATTGATCACACATCTGGTCTAAGATAATGGTTTCCTCAAATTCATCTAAAGAATCTCCCAGTAGAGTGTCATGCCAATTATCCTGAACTAAATCCTGAACTAAAGTGCTAATCATATTCACTTCTTCTAAATCATCATTCTCGAAAGTTGTCTAGTAACATTAAAGACATTTAGTTCGGTGGTCATATTACCAAAGGATATGGTCATAAGCCCGGTCCCTGCAGTTGATGACAGCGTTAGCTGTGGCTAAAAATGGGCGACCTAAAATCACTGGGATTTGAGCATTTGGGTCCTGAACAGGTCGGGTGTCTAGAACAACGAAATCCACTGGATAAATAAACTTATCAACCTCAATCGAACATCCTCTATGACACCACGAGGGACTTTTACAGACCTATCGGCTAATTGTAGTGTTATTTTAGTCGGTTTCAACTTACCAAGACCTAGTGGGTGTATACATGATACGGGAGTAAGTTAACACTAGCTCCTAAGTCAAGTAAAGCTTTATCGACCATGTGATTACCAATCGCACAAGAAATTGTGGGGCATCCAGGGTCCTTATACTTAGGGGGTGTTTGGTTCAGAAGAATGGAACTTACTTGACCAGCTACGAAGGCTTTCTTTTGGACATTAAGCTTATGCTTTCGTGTACAAAGATCTTTAAGAACTTGGCATAAGGCATGCATCCGCCTAATTGCTTCTAATAACGTAATATTGATGTTCACCTGTTTAAATGTTTCCATTATCTCGTTGAATGTCGACTCCTTCTTTGTTGGGGCTAACAACTGCGGATATGGGGCTCTAGGCACAAAGGTAGTCCTATCGGTATTTCTTGGGACTCCTTGGGATTGTTTCAGTTTCCTCAGTTACGGGTTCCTCTTAGGAAGTAGAAGGTGGAACTACAGTATGTTCACTACGCATGGCTACCTTATTATCTATTGTTTTACCGCTCCTAAGGGTTTTTATCGAGTTCACATGGTTTGATGATTCCTCACCAACTAAAGATATTTGTTGGACCCCCTAGGATTCGGTTGAGTTTGACTAGGAAACTTACCTTCTTCTCTCTCACTTAAATACTTAGCTATTTGGCCGACTTGAAGTTCTAATTTAGCAAGAGTCTGGGAATTATCCTTATGGTTACTCGCTGGTTTCTTGTTGAAAGCTAAGGTGGTTAGTTGATAACATATCATGGTTCTTTACTAACATAGTAAGAGCTTCTTCTAAGGTAGAGATCTTTTTCTCGAAGTGTTACGAAACCTGGGTTTGACCCGAAAGGGTTCCGAGTATAACCAAAACCCTGGGGAGGCCGAGAATTACTAGATCGACCTTGATTCCTGGCCCTTAGACCAAGAAAAATTAGGATGGTTTCTCCAACCGTGGTTGTAGTCTCGAGTATGGGTCAAACTTCTGACGGTTCTCAAACCTAGCATTGTTATAGACAACATGAGCTTGCTCTTCACTAACCTGACCTTCCTAAAATGAGTTATCGGGCTCTATTCCACAACTAGAGACTTGAGAGGCTCTATTAGGTTCAACAAGGGACCTCTTTTTAGACTAACCCATTTCCAAAGCTTCTAACCTTCTAGACAAAGCAGCAAACTTAGCATCTGACGCAAAACTCGTATCTACCATATTGGTGCTACTTCTATTAACCAAGAGTCTTTTAGGGGTTCAACACAAGACTCCCCTTTGTTGGGATTTTTCAAATGACAACTCCTAAGAAGGTAAAAGCATCATCGCATTTTTACTAGTGAACCCACCAGCACACATAGACTCGACCATGGCTTTGGTCGAATAGTCTAAACCATCATAAATAATCTCTACAAGTTTCATCTTATCAAATCCATGGTAAGGAAACTGGGATAGAAGATCATTGAATCTCTCTAAAAACCTATAAAGAGACTCTCCCTCTTGTTGCACACTAGCACTAATTTTCTGCCTAACAGCTGCAGTTTTATGCTTAGGGTATAATTTCATATAGAAAGCAGCAATAAGTTCCTGCCATGTTTCAATAGATTCAGATGGTAGGTTGTTCAGCCAGGTCTTGGCTTTATCTTTCAAGGAAAAGGGGAACATCTTAAGTTTCAAAGTCCCTAATATGAAAATAAGGGTTCTCATCACCTTTTCCTAAGAATATAGGGATCATCTAAAGAATACTAGGTTTTATCTCGAAATTATCCGTATTGGCTGGCAATTTAATGCACGAAGCTCGGTTGGTCCTAGTTGGGAACATGTAATATTTCAAAGTTGCCATCGCTGGCACAACTGAAGTACTAGGGGTACTTTCCTCACGAAGAGACAGATTCTCAAAACTGAAGTTTCCAAAAACGGGCTCTCAAAAGAAGAGTCTTCGAGCTCCCCACTTCCACAAGAAAAATTACTAGATTTTTCACTAATCAATCGACCTAGATTGTCTCTTTTTCAAGCCCGCTCTCTAATAACCTCGGGCATACACTAGAAGAACAAAAGAAAGAGAAAAATCCTAAAAAGGAAGGGAAGTTCTATGCAAACACAAACAAGGCTGACTCCACCACAACAAACCTAATGATTTTTAGCAAACAAAAAGAATGATGGCTCCACTTAGATTGTTTCTAGACCAGCTTCTAATCTTTCGAAAAGGAACTCGTTATAATCTGAGAAAACCTCTCTGGAATCAATCCGAGTTGAAGTAAGTTGAATAGAGCGAGGGAAGTCTGTGGAGCTTTGATACCCAAGGCCTCACCGCATTACAAAGCGGCGCAGTCACGCATTCAACTCACAGAAACCATCATGAACTTCGAAGTATGCTTAAAAGAGTAACCAATATTTTTCGAAAGACTTTCTTATTAAGCTCGTTACCCTATTGGTCTCGTTCTATTCCAAATTTTAAATCTTAGGTTTGCATTAAGTATCGTTTTCCTAAGGCGGGCAAGAAGAGAACGGTGATGAAATCCGAACCCTTATCTTGTATGGCCAGTCCTTGCCTTTTACTAGGAAATTAAAGAAGCCGTTTTCAATTCCTCAACATATATGCAAACGGAGGAATACAGTAACTCGCTGACAGGGTATTCGCGAGTGTTTCGACAAACTTACCTCCCGTTCCAGACGGGGGATGAACCGTTGTAATCGACTCGGGCTATGACTCCTATGTCGTGTACGAACCCAAGGGGCCGAGGCGATATCGTAATCGCCGTCCTTCTACTCGCACGCTTATATTTAAACTACCCTTCCGTAGGGTTTAAAAATAATGTCCCAAAGTTTAAAGTCCAAAGTCCAAAAATAAAGTGCAAAAGAAAAGGAAAGTCTAAAAAAATAATATCTAAAAAAAAAAAATGTCTCTCTTTTTTTTTTTATAAAATAAAAAATCTTCTCCTTTCGCTTTGCCTTTTACTCCAAGTCTTTAAGTATTCACCAAAATCTTTGGCAAAATTTTCTTTCGCTCCAAATTCCAAATTCTGTAAGGAAAAGACAAAAAACTAAAAACGTAAAGAAGAACAAAAACAAATAAAAACCTAAAAAAGAAAAAAAAATTCTAAAAACTCTAGCCTAAAGACAAGTCCGCGTCGGCGGCGCCAAAAATTGATGGTTATTTTCAATGATGTTGTAATAATAGGTTCGTTGAGACTTGTGAAAGCAGATTTTTAGATTTAATTTTTAAAGCAAAAATATAACAAACTCAAAATACAAAATGTTGTGAAAATTATGGAGAGGCTGGAGCTAGGATTTCACCATTCATCAATACTTATGTGGTTTTAAATTAATTTATATCATGCAATTTAAACAATTGATTTGATTCTAAAATATTGCCAAAATCAGATTTCCAAAATATCAAATGTTAGTCGCAAGCATAACGCATCAAGAGTCTAAAACTAAGCATGCATCATCAAGAGAAAACACATTTGATTAATAAAAATCATTTAATTCATTTTTTTATCAATGCAATTAATCATATAAAAATATTGCATAAATTAATAAAGTAAATATTACCACATAATTCTTTAAAGAATGGCTTCCTCCGTCGCCCCAAAGGATGGGTTTAGCTCATCATGTTGGAAACACGCTCAAAAGTTGATTTCATTGCTCAAAGTGTTTACAAATGATGAAAATGGGAGAAAATAATTAAAACCGGGTGTTTGCAACGTTTATAATTGTTGCAAAACACATCACACGAAGAACGATAATGATGAATTATTGATGTTGTTGTAGCTCACGACCCACGCTTGGGATCGTTTCTCACCGTAGCATGAACGACATTCTCTCGTGCGTCTTTATGTTCTTCGTGTTCTTCAGCAGCAGCAGAAATGGCAGTTCTCTGCACTCGATTTTTTTCTGCTCTGTGGTGTTCCAAATTCGCCCAAACTCTCCTTTTCCCCTCTCTGATCCCCAAGACACTCTTTTATACCCAACAGAACCGTAATCAATGCTTGAAATCTTCCCATCAAGGGATTATTCTCGGGAATATTTTTTTTCTTTATTCTTACCATGTTTATCTTGGCTACGCGACTGTAATATGCCAACTTCCCTCTTTTTAGATCCTACACGCTTCTGATCCCTTTAAACACACTCCCAACACACACATAACATATCTTAACCTTTACAGCTCGTGAAAATCACCTCCCGACTATATGCTTCCCCGTTCTTTTCTGTTTTATCCAAACTCGATGAACTGGCCCTATTTGATCGATTCTGTTGGACCTACTAACTCTGTTCAGTCTTAAGAGGACCAACCCAAACAAAGCCCGTGATTGAATCTCCTCCAAACTGTCCAAAACTCGAATCCAAATTCTGTTCTTCACTGCCAATATTTCCCGCCAAATTTGAAAGTTCAAATAAAGAAGATGAAGTCCCCCTAACCACTGGTGGGGTGCGAATAGTAGGTGGGTGCTCCTTAGTAATTGAGGTACCCCTTATCCAAAGTGGGAGTCCGGATAACACGTGTCCTTCGGGTGCCAAAATCAACTTTTCGAGCCGAATTTTCCAAAAATAATTATTTCCCAAAAATGCCTAGAAACAAATAAAATACCAAAATTAGTACAAAATCGTGTGCCGACAATATATAGTATTGAGATCAAATTAGACACAAAAATGTGTCTATCAGCCTTCTCCCGGATGCACACACCTTTAGGTAAGTTTCTTAACACTACAACAAAGATGACGTCTAGACCGCTTGTAATTGCTTAGCCTAAATGGTTTGATATTGGGTTTAACAATTATGCTATATATCCCGTTAATAAATACGAGTTGTCCTCTCGATATTTGACTATATTTTTATTTCCATAGTCCTATAGAAACCCATTTCAGGATTGATAAACGTCACAGCTCTCTGCCTTTGTCAAACAACATCATTTTTAATTTTTCTTGTTAATTTTGTTAGTATAAAGCCGTACTATTGTGTTTACTGTTTAGCTCTAGTAGCTTATATACATTTTTATATGCATCATTCTGTTTAGGATTTGTTAGTAGCATTTAGGACCTAGTTGTTTCATTTTATTAAAAAAAAAATGTCAGGATTTTGGTCTGCAACTGATGATGAGAAATCATCACAGAAATCAATCAGAGAACTTGCTTACGGGCATGCTTCACATTATGAGCCTCCCACAAACCATGATGTTGATAATTATAGGGAATATTAAAGACCTTTTCAGGGTCCTGAGCTTGAATATATAGACCCTAGTTATTATTTGCACATGTATCATTCGCCACGGGGTGAAAATGAACATTTTTATAATGCCCAGCTCACACACTCATCACTTTTGGATCAATTAGAAGCTCTAATCACAGCTTTAGAAATGCAAATATATGATAAATCTATCACGTCTCATGCATCTAGGCAAGTTGAAGTTTCTGTCTGTGCCTTTTGTGACAGCAAACAACATGTAATCGAGCACTTCCCTAAAATACATGCTTGTACCTTGTGTGGCAGCTTAGGCCATCTTATTGAGAACTGTCCTGTTTTGCATGATTTTAGGCAGTCTAGAGAATACCGTGAAAATCCAAGGTATGAAATGCCCACAGATTATGAATTTGGTAGTCATTGGGAACATAATCAACCTTTCGAAGGTTGCGATCAGTATTTCATACATCCTAATAACCATACACACATGTATCATTCACCACAGTGGGAAGTTGAACAATTTTGTACTTCCCCGGCCTCTTGTAGGCAATCTGTGGAGAAAAATCTCATACTCATCAAACAAAATAATGCTAGGTTGGAATTGAATTTATTGCATGATAAACCATATAGCAATGCTTTTGAATTTCCTTTCTGTAGTAACCCTCATGCTCAACCATGTATTGAATATCCATATGCTGAGGATACCTACTGTTGAAGACTCTCCTTCCATTGAACAACTTAATACATTTTTAAAAATGAATTTGCTTCATTTAGAAAATGAGGAGAGAGAGGAATTTCAGGATGAAATGATTGTTAGCCCTAAAATAAATTTTGAAAATAGTGTCTATATTCTTACTCAAGCTACTGATATTGAACATGAACCTAATTTAGAGGTAAATGAGTGGACTAGAGAAACTGTGATCGTGAATAGGGAATTACATTTCTGTTATGATGGTGATGATGATGTCATGTTATAATAACATGTTTATGCTGAAAATATTGTGGAACCTTTGGGTTCAGAGACATTAGGCTTCTCTGCCTCGACCTTCATGAATGATGTTTCTTATAGTATTCCATATACATGTGATGTTGATACTGGATCTGAGCCTGTGCAATTATTCTCGTGAAGTTGAGCATGACTTAGAAAGGTTGAATTATCTGTTGACACTAATGATCTAATACCTGAGAATAACTTTGATGTGTCTAATTCCCTTCATAGGTCACATTATGATGTTTCACCTGATTTTTCTATGCATGAGACTAAAGTTTTGACTGATGCTGATGATACTGAATTGGGGCTTGCTGGTTTGTTCTTTGAATGTGAGCATGCTGCACTTGTAGATGACTTAGAGATGTTAATGTAACTGATAATAATGGTACTCTTGATCTCATCCACTTGAGAAACTTAGACCGCTCTACTCGTCGCCCGAGTCTCAACCGAGACTCTTCCACCCAACCTAGATCTCAGTTTGTAACAAAATTGTAAAAGCAACTTTTCTCGAGAATACCTAATCTAGGATCGAAGTGTGCGCCTCCCAAGTCCTCCCTCGACTATTTTGCAGCATAAGTATAATGTTTTAAGGAGCCACAATTGAAATGCATAACTCACTGCTCCTAACAAAGTCCATTTTGAGTTAGACCTCGTGCATGATGAACCCTTGAAAATGTTAGATTTTGTGCCCAAGAGCATATTTGTTGAAAATTCAGAGTTTGGGGGTAGCCTCGCTTATATCCACAGACTTGCTTACCCTCTCTCATGTTATCTATGTTTGAGACTGCTGATATTTCGCATTCCGTATTTTGGGTTGATCCTCAACTCTTTAGGTTGTTGGTTTATGGTGAAATTTTCGTGTACATAATCCAAGAGGTAATGCTATATTTTCTATCTTGAGTCGGGCTGAGTCTTCTTTTATCTTATATATATTGTGCTAATCCAATATGATCTCAACTGAAAATGTTGGATTCTAGCCATGAATAATGAAGCTCTAATCTTGCTTTCGCCGACATACCGCAATCTCTCGCCTTTTCTCTCATCAACATGGTTCTCATGGTATGCTACTTGTTTAAATTGTTACCATCTTTTGAAACATTGAGGACAATGTTAGATTTAGGTTTGGGGGAGTATTTTGCATATAGAGTTTTTAGTCTTTTGCATCTTATTAAAAAACAAAAAAAATCAAAAATCAAAAATTCAAAAAATTCAAAATTTTTTGTAAATATTTGCATAAAATTCTCCAACTTTTAGAGATTTTAGAGTCACTAGCATGCTTCTAGCTAATTTTAAATAGAGAATCTGACCAAAATAACTGAACTTGGAAGTACTAGACAACACAATCGGGTTTCTTAGTTGTTAGAGCGTTAAAGTTGGATTTAACCATGCCGGTGAGCGAATTAGGTGCAACAAAGATATTTGGTATTAGAGTTGTGATCACCCTTAGTGGAGACTACCTATTTTTACATCAAGCGAGGCACCGACCTTCAATTTTTGTGACTATCTAAAAAGTCCTTTTAGAGTGTGTGTCACCGTACGTAAATTCCGGGTAGGAATGGTGAGCTACCCAACTTCGCACCACTTTCAAAGACTATGTTTGATCTCTGAGTGCTAATTCCGTCAATCATGAGGATGACTTCTAAAGATGAAAACTCCTTCTTGTAGTTTGATTTGCAGTTGGCACCACTCTCTTTCACTCGACAACATCAACAGGTCCATAGAAACACATCATAGTCAACAAGCAACGCGACATCAGAATACATGAAGAAAGTTGAAGATAATCCGAGGTTTACATGCAACAATACAAGAAAAAAGTAAAATTCTTATTCAAAGTGAAGATACAGTACAAAGAGCAGAATTCTATACACATTTGAAGATGTATTTTACAAGAGCAAAGAAAAGAAAAGAAGATGAGAATTAGTGAAGTTTATGAAATCAAGACAATATAAGTTGTGAAGAATTGAGTGATAAAGTCCTTCATCCATGGATTTAGTAGTTTCATTATTTATTTTGTTATCTTGTTTTTAAAAAATAAAATAAAATAAATAAATAAATAATATTGTAGTTTATTTTCTTAGTTTTGTTTAAATAACACCATGGTAAAGAAGAAGAATTTAAGAAGAAATTTCAAGCAACAAGGAAATTA
Organism: Papaver armeniacum; assembly: GCA_023531295.1. NCBI lineage: Eukaryota > Viridiplantae > Streptophyta > Magnoliopsida > Ranunculales > Papaveraceae > Papaver > Papaver armeniacum. The sequence continues at coordinate 6,667 of JAJJWW010017742.1, read as the reverse complement.
AAGAGAACAATCAGAAATTGTCAAGGTTCTAAGAAGTTCAAGAGTTCATCATCAACAGTTGAAGACCAAAGACCGAAGATTGAAGACGTTTCTATGGATGTTGTGAGAGTGGTGTTGATTGCCGATCGGATATGAAGGTAAGTGAGTACTCCCATCCTTGCTAATAATTGATTTCCTTTCTTAGAGATCATCGTAAAAGATTCTTTTGTCCACAATTTTGTGGAGTCTCCGTAATTATTTCGAAGGTTCTCCTTCCCATCATTCAACGTGTGCGTGATTTCTCTTTTATTCATGCCCGCACACACGAGAGACTAAAAACGATCTTTTTGAGTGCAATTATCATAAAACCCTATTAGTGAGGCTAAGTCGAGGCTTGTGATCACTCTCAACCCGAATTCTTTCATATGGTATGGTTATTTCTCGCTCAACTCTTAAGGATGAGAATGCGTTCTTGGTAATTCTAACTTCTTATTACTAGCATGCGTAAACTCTATGTTCTCATAGCTCCTGGATGCTTAGGACTCCATTACGCTCCGAATTTGGAGAAGGTTTTGTAAGTACACCTTTGGTAAACCCTCACGAGACTACAACTCCGTCCACTAGGGGACACCTAGGGTTTAAAGGCTTAGTGCATATGCTAAATGCATTCAAGAGACCAAAATGGCTGCTGGTATAGTTAGGATTTCCTACTTCGCTTTCACTTGAGGACAAAAATTCAGTGGTTTGGGGGTATTTGATGAGTGACAAACATTGCATATTTCCACACCTTTTTATTGGCAATTAACTCATCTTTCGCGCTTTAAAGTCATATATTATCTCAAATTCTGTATTTTTATTGTTTTAAAGAATAAATTCTTGTACTAATTAATTTTGTGTTTTTAGGTAGAAAAATAAAGCTTGGATGAATTAAGGAGCCAAAAAGAGCAGAGAAGTAGAGACAATGAGAGAGAGACAACAAAGACTCGTGGCCGAAGGCAAGTGAAGAATGTCTTTGCACCTCATCCGCAGTGAAGAATGTTGCTTTCACGCCTCAAAAACTAGAAGTGGGCTTGAGATACTAGCTTTAAAGAAGGTTTGGGCCTAAAGAAGATTTTCCAAGCGAGAAACCCAAGATCTAATATCCAAACACGAAGCTTCATCCCCGAGACGTCGACCAATCTAGCTACTGAAAATCCAACGTCATATCCACACAGTACATCAGAATTGCTACATCTTCCTAATACCCTAGCACCTACCACTCTTCCCTAATCGAACGTAAAGCCAAACACCTCCTTCAAGTCGTTTTCATCTCCTTCACCTCTTCTCTTTTCACAAACCGCCATTTCACCTCGCATCAATCAACTCCATCCCCGACCACCTCCGAGCTCGCCCACTTTATCGCCCACCCTATGTAATTAGACTCTTAGACTCTATCTATCTCTCTCAATCTTATCTTTTCTCTTGTCAAGAACAAAGAAACCTGGGGGATTGAGAGAGATAAGTCTGTGGTTATCTTCAATAGCTAAAGTAAACATCAAATCAAGAGTGCAAACTGATTTGCGTAAGGGGTTTGTCGGAAAACATCTTTTGGGTGAGTGGGTGTTCTCTAATTTTCGAATTTAAGTGATTGAGAAGAAATTGATGTATAAATAAAGGAGAGGTTTTGATGTAAAATTCATGCCCGGATTAGCCGGTGCACCAAGCAGTAGTTCATGTTTGATTTTATCTCCATGATGTTCAAATTTTATAACTAGGGTTTAGATGAAACCCTTAATCTATTGCTAGTTTGATTCATGTTTCGATATTGCTCTTGTTGTGCTTAAACTGCTTAGATAGATTCAATCATAGCATTTCAACATTTTGCTCACACAAAGGTATGCCATGTATCCATTGTAGTTAGAACACCACTATGTTGATTATGTCATGTACTCATGCTTAATTGTTTGTTATGGATCCTTAGATTAGTTGTGCTTTAACTAGAAAATTAATGCTTTGGAAAAATACCTTAGTTGTGATTGGAATATCCATCTTAAGAAAGGTTTAATTATCTAAGTGATCAAATGGGTCTGTGATTAGTTGTACTGTAAGAAGACAAACAATACTAGGATTAGTTAGTGACCTTAGTTGACATTAAACCATCCAATTGAGATTGCCCCGAGTATCTTGACCTAGTGTCCATTACAAGGGACAAGAACATTATCGAGACCGAATTGACTTAGCGTAGGTTAACAGTGATTCGACCGCTCTAGTATCCATTTATCTCGCTTGTTTGGCGCTTTATTTGCTGTCTTAGTTACTCTCTGCAACATCTAGCCGTATCGGCAAACAAAACCCCTTTTGGTTACTATTTATTTTGAAATCAGTAGTAGTAAGACCATAGCTTCAACTTACACCCACCTTGTCCATGTGGATCGACTTGTGCTTGCCCTGTGTTATATTAGGACACTGTGCACTTGCAGTTATCATTGTAGGTACTTTCTAAGCCTACCAACTACTGGTGGTGATGCCATGATTCCTAGCACACATCCCCGCGAGATACTGCTGGCCATGTAAGTTCTATAGAGCGTAAAACGTCCCCGACAGACTTATAAACCAGAACAACCACAATTTCAGTTCGCGAGACACGGCTGATTTGATGCCATGATTCCTAGTATACATCCTCGACGAAATACTGCTGGTCATGTAGTCTCTGTAGATACGTAAAAACGTCCCCGACGGATTTATGACCCAGAGCGGAGATATGCATGTCTCATGTAAGCACGACTCATCCTATTTGAGATCAAGGACTGATTCCTAGTACATCATCACGAGATACACTGTTCATGTCTACTCTAGGCTCTGACTCGACTTACCGAGGCTTCCGAAGGATTCCTAGTACATCCCCGCGAGATACGCTGGTTATTCTGCCTCCGGGCCCTTTCGACAGAATCCTAGAACATCCTTTCGAGATACACTGGTCTTGTCGGCCCCATCATATGGACACAGTTGAATTTCGGATTTGTTAAGAGAATCTTCGTAGAGATTTTGATCCGTCTTCAAAATATTGGAGAGATTCAAATATCTCTTCAAAATCTCGGAGAGATTAAAATCTCGGAGAGATTAAAATCTCTCTGGAAAATCTTGGAGAGATTCACATCTCTCTGGAAAATCTTGGAGGGATTCAAATCTCTCTTTAAAATCTCTAAGAGATTCAAATTGCTCTGCAAAATCTCGGAGAGATTCAAATCTCTCCACAAAATCTCAAAGAGATTCACATCTCTTCTCAAAATCCTGGAGAGATTCACTACACCATTTTGGCCGATTAGAAACAGATTTTACATGTCACAAAACAGGGTCGTAACAGCCAGGTTCTGTTTCAAAATATGGCGGACAAATTTTTGTAATGGCTCTCAGCCTATTTTAATTGGGTTGTAACAGAAATTACATTACATGGAATTTCGTAATGTGGGACCATGTTAAATTTTTTATAACCTTTCATAACTATCACATTCAGCTTTCTAGTCAAATTATTTTTTCACAAAGAAAAATTATCTAAGACCCTGGCCAATATCGACCAATTTTGACCAGGTCAATATGACTGGCAGTCATTTTCTGCCGGAAATCCAATTAACATGCATAAACCTTTCATTCCATTCATCATAAAATTCTTCTAAGTACAATTTTTTTTTTTGGCTAAGTATCAAGTTCATAGAAACTTTGGAAACTTCCCAAGTTCCCAACTTCACAAATTCTTCTAACATAAATCACTATAAGCATATACTATTTAGAAACTTACAAAACTAACATGACCTTATCTTTCTTTCCAAAGATTGTGAGACGTATTAGATTGTAACCCACATTCTTTCTTCCAACTGCAAAATCAAAACAAACCTACATTCAGAAAACCAAACATCAAACAAGCAAAAATAACATGAGAACTGAAGTTTCATCTTCTACTCAAAGTAAAAATGGTTAGGCTAAATATATAACAGGAAGAAGAATATGTACATTGAAATCCGTGTATGAAGCATTCATAGCAAGCCACTATTGATCCATAAACTTAAATGTTATGTAAGACAAAGATGTCGAAGGCATCATCATTTTCTCGTTATCACCCAAAATAATGAAGCAAGATGGGAGAAATATAGAATTGCAACGATTCCGTTCGTATAACCAGATCAAATTTCTAGTGAAATCATATGACCCCGTTGCATGACCACAAGGGTAAGGGAGATACTAACATTGTCGATCCTGCATACGCTTGTCAAGTGAGGAGGTAGCTGCGCGACATACTTGCACCGGCGAACATCGTTGATCGCAAGAAATGTTCTTCTTTGGTTGTCTTAGGCTTGAAGGAGTCTGTGCCAAAGTACAACCTTCAATTGTGTTCCAGTACATCCCGCAATTGCAAATTTAATGAATAAGTCCATGATAACATTAAAACATGGTACATTATATCTCGTCCTGTACATGATAATAATTCCAAATACACTAGCCTAAACCTTTTTATCATGCCCACCACTGGCGAATATCTTCTCACCACTCCCAAGCCTACATGGAACATCCAATACAAAAAAACAAAATCATGCTCAGAATAAGATATGCAGTAAACAGGAAACGATAATTCTGGCTCACCCTTTCAATTTTAAACTATTAAAACCAGCTCTAGTCTATGATTGACAAAACTGATAATGAATTGCTTATCGCTTTCCGCCCGATGATATGGTTGACTGCATCAATATACATTAGTTGCTACTGGCACAAGCAATTGAGATTGAATAGTTTGGCCCCATCGCCATCCATCATGCGCTAAGTATTGACAATGCAAAACATTACTCGTGAACTATCAAATCACTAAAAGAAATAACATCCAATAATAGTCGATCAAGACCTACCAAACCATTGCAAATATGGCAGAACCCATATTAGTAGTGGCAAAAGGTACACAACATGGATTCATTTTCTTATATGACACCCTTAAAGCTTCAATTGCATCATGCAAAACCTGCTCATTGTACAAGCAATTACACAAATTAACTCCAGCATTATAAGCAGCGAGTCAGTGACACAAGAAAGCAGGTGTTTGCTATTCATTAGATAAATCAACACAAGTTTGAGCTATAATTTTAGGTAAGCTTGCATAGTCTTATGCCAGGGAAAGCAGTGGAAGATTCAAAGCTACTTTTAGAAACACTAACTCTAGCTAATTTGAAAAATAGGGGGTCATAGTTGGATTGCCATGGGATGGATGCCTAACTCATAGTTACACACATAAAGTTAATAATCCTCCGAAGAATCATGAAGAACCAGAGTGTAGATGTATGCCATAACTTAGCCATCGATATCTAAAACTATTCGATCTCAAGTTACAACGATTAAATAAACAGAAAGTTTTAAGCTCACCGTCATGCCACCCATTGCAGAGCCAATCAAAACACCGCATTTAGCTCGATCTAACTCATTAATGACATATTTTGTCATCCTGCATCCGCTAAGCTTACCAAATAGAAGCATGTAAAGCTACCTCGTAGTATTCAAGGGATCAAGGCCCCCATGAAAGTTGGATGTTTGAACCACCCAATAGACTTCCATTTAAAATCGCCAAAGCCTCCTCGCACAAGTCCAAGCCACTATATGCAATTAAAACAAGCAATTAGAGGACCACAAAGCTTCCAGTTAGAGGTTGCAGATGGACCACAAAAACAGAGAAATCAACTTGAGCACAAATCAAACATGAGAAACAGATGAATATAACTTGGGCAAAAAAATCAAACATGAAAAATATGAAAAGTGCACAACAAACAAGAAATTACAAACCGCAGTGTCAAAGACAACCAAAATATGAATTAACTCACCGTCGCTAATCCATGACAACAACATCCAAAATCATTTCACCGCTACATGCTAACCTCGCGTGTAAAACAAGAAATATATAGTGTCACCACTTAAAATCTTTTTATGGAATTACTTCAAACATATAACTGGAATTTCTATTTGAAAAAAAAATTATAGCAGTTGGACATTCCACATTGAACTACAAAAAGTTTCATTCTTCTCCCTCAAACCTCATTATAAGACATAAGACATAAAATTAGTTCGTGTTAATACGATGCAAACTTACCAAAAATGAATAATCAAATAATCGAGCCATGTCCACAAAACAAAAACAATATCATCGACACAATAACACACATATTGAAAACCAAAACATCACAATTTGAATTCAAACAATGAGTAAATTCATTATTACCTTGAGGATCGATATCTTTCGATTCCGACCGCTCGACAAATACCAGCATCAACCGAGAAAGCACAACAAGGTAAAGTAACTGCTCTCGTAGTATCCACCAACAAAAAATCCAAGGCAAAAATTTAAACACAAAATGAAGAAATCTAAAATTTGAAATAAGCAAGAGTATAGGGTATAAACCATATAATCGCAAATTCTTCTTTACTACTTGCCGTCTACAATGGATTCTCAGATTTCACAAGAGATTTGGGTTTATACTGCAGTATCACTAAAAATCTAAAACCTCAAATCTAGAGAAAAGGGAATCCGATTAACGTAGCTAGACTTACACAAATGACGATGACACCCCGAAAAATGATGGAAGAGTTTTTCGGGTTAAGTGGCAAAATGCCCCAAAATCGGGTGTAACCTTGTGAAAAGCCCCTACCTTTGGAAATAAATCAAATGCCCCATTCTGTT
>JAJJWW010017741.1:0-21131 GCA_023531295.1 Papaver armeniacum | reverse complement strand
AAAACATATCAATATCTTCTCACAAATTCTTCTTTCTTCCATCTTCTCACCACACATCATCATATTATTAACAACTTCAACAACTCTAGATGAAAACTCATTTAAACATTCATTCTCATTCATTTTAAGATTCTCAAAATCTCTTCTATATGAATGTAATTTTAATTCTCTTACCTTCTTATTACCTCCATACTCTTGTTGAAGGATATTCCAAGCTTCTTTAGCTATAGGAAATGGATTACTCTTGGTAGAATAGTGTCTCCAACTCCTTGTTGAATGTACATGGATGCTTTTGCATTCTTCTTTCTACTCTCCTTAAGTAAATCCTTTTGGGGTTGTTCTAGAGTTGATGTATCTTCAACTTCATCATACCCATTTTGTACAATCTCCCACACATCTTGTGACATGAACAAGGTCTTCATTTTGATGGCCCAAAAATCATAATTTTCTCCATGAAAAAGTGGTATTGAAGGTTGTTGAATGTAGAAACTTGAGTTACTACTACTTGCCATTGATTTGGTTGATGATTGATTGAAGAAATTGAGTTTTTTCTTTTCTAGATCTAGATTTTGAAAACTTTAAATGTTGCTGATTTTTTTGATTTAATGGGTAGAAATTGATTTTTTTTGACTCACCAAAATCAAATATAATAAATTTAAGCTCTGATACCAATTGTTGGATGTTTGGGTGATAAAGATAGATGTTTATGGATGATTTTGATAATGGAGTAGTGGGAACCTCTTTGGTTCTTCTCACTCTATCTATTTTCATTGATTTGAAGAGATAATACTAACTCTTCTACTTGGTCTACAAAAGACCTTACAACTTGTGGATGTCCTGTACCCACATATTTAGTCAACACACACAACTAAATATAAAGTTGACTTGACACTCCTATTACACTAGTTCACTAACATTACATTACTCGACAGTTTTTAACATTCAGAATATAAAACGAGGCACCATTTTCCCTCCACCCAATGATTGGGTCTTCTCCAGAGATTAGTCGGTGTAGGCATGTTCAAAATTGAGGACCTTGCATAGGTTTCCCTAGAATATCTTGATCAACCTTGATCACCTAAATTTCCTCCTTGACCGACACCCAATCCCAACACGCCAAAGAATTAAATCATCCGCACCATCGTTTCGACCGTCCCGATTAACAAGATCACCATTAACAAAGATCACGACTATCGCCTCCTACCTCGATCACCAACAACCAACACGCCAAAGATTTGCCATCCACATAAACATCACCACCGTGAACTCGATCATTGTTAGTAGCTACGTTGTTAACATTATCGTGGTATGTTAATATTAGCGGCGATAAGCGATAACATGAACTACGACTTTGGTGATCCATGGTAATCCGTAGATGGTGGATTTTCGACAAAGGGTAAAATTGTAAAGCTATACTCCGTGATCCTAAGAATCGGATGAGTATCGAGGCCCATATCTCTCATTAAAGCATGAAAGCTCATGCCATAAATCTCCGACCGAGAAGGTCAGTCTCTCGTAGTATATGTAGATGTGTAGCCTCCCACCGAGGCCACGCACATCTCATGAATACTAAGCAATTTCGCAATTACTCCGGATCCTAAAATCGGATGAGTATTGAGACTCATATCTCAAAGCGTGAAAGCTCATGTCATAAAACCTCGACGAGAAAGTCTCTCGAGAGAAGATGTAGATGTGTAGTCTCCCGGATGAGATCACGGGTACATCTCATACCGTATAGAATCGCAAGATTGGACGGCTCCTAGACATCGTGTCTGCTAGTATAGAGCAATAACGTCTTCGGGATGCAACCATGTTTTCCCGACTATACAAGAGGAATATGACACTCCGGAAGTTCATATTGCTCAACCTCAAGTAATTAATACTCCTAGATAGGAAGCCCTGCTAGTATATAGCCATCAGTTAATTATCTCTAATCGCCTGAATATCCAGCAATATTCTACGATTTATCGTTATATTTCGTCACTTTAATTCGTGGTTCTTCCCAGCAGAATTCCACGGGTTAGTGATAAATATTCAACGAAACAGGCATTTGAGCATCGAATAAGCCCTGACTAAAATGGTGCAAGTGTACTTATCAAGAATGCACAGACCAGCATTTGAATGCGCAAACGAGCATTTCAAAAATATGAAGGAACGATGAACCTATGTAAAATATGCAGGAAAATAATAATAATAAAATATTAGCAAAGGCGTCGGGGACTGGGCTCATCGGGTGGTTTGGTCATGCCGTGACCCGCGCCCAATTTTATATTTTGTCATATTTTATTATTTTCCCTGATCTCGTGAAAATTCTCTCGTTCGAGCAAATCTCCTTCGTTTCAAGGAAATTCTCTAATCCCATGATTTTAGCAAAGAAATAATAAAATTAGGAAAGGTATCATGGACCGAGCACCAAATGGCCAGCCATGCCCTAGCCGTGGCCGGTCCCACACCTCACGTCCCATTGTTTTATTATTTCTCTCAAATTATGAAAATTCCCTGATTTCATGAATTTTCTCTAAAACCATGAAAATTCCCTAATTTTATGAATTTTCTCTAAAATCATGAAAAATATTATAGGAAAACTCATGGGACCGAGCACCAGCCAGCCGGCCATGCCCTAGCTGTGGCCGGTCCCACACCTCACATCCCATTGTTTTATTATTTCTCTCAAATTATGAAAATTCCCTGATTTCATGAATTTTCTAAAACCATGAAAATTCTCTAATTTTATGAATTTTCTCTAAAATCCTGAAAAATATTATAAAATTAGGAAAACTCGTGGGACCGGGCTCTAGCCGGCCGACCATGCCCTAGCCGGTCCCACAAGCCTATTATTTTATTATTGTTTGTTGTTTTAGTTTCCTGATTCCATGAAAACTACCTGACTTCAACAAAATACCTTGGTTTAACAAATCTCTCTGATTTTATGAAAATTTCCTAAAATCATGAAAATTACATAAAATTGGGAGGAGTGCTCTGGGACCATGCCCATTGACCGGCCGGCCATGCCTTGGCCATTGCCGGTCCCACACTCCACCATTCCCTATTTTATTATTATTTTATCTCTCTCATCTCATGGAAATTCCCTAATTTAAAAGAAACTCTCCAAACTTCATGGAATTTCCTCAAATCGGAAAATACATAAAATCACATAAAACTGGGAAAGTGTGGGACCGTGCTTGTTAGCCGGCCGGTCATGACCTAGCCGTGGCCGGTCCCACACCTTGCAATTTCCTGTTTCATTTATTATTTTTTTATCATCTCATGTATTTTTCCTAGTTTCAGCAAAAACCCTGGATTCTGCACATTTTCTCAGAATGTTGCTCAAATGCGCATCGAAAAATACTGAAACTCTCTGGACTGAGACACAGATACTATAGTGACACGAGCACATCCCCTTGACTGATCAAGGGTGTCTGTAAGGCCTACAAACAGCCGGTCCCGCATGTTTTAATGATTTTAACCTAATTTGCTCAGTTGCTCATATTAAGTTCAAACTCTTTCCAGACAATTGGAAGTTTGCTTAAATGACCATCCATTGGTCCCACGGCCACCAAGAGTCGGTCTCATGACCTCTTGTTGGTTCCTCATCTCTTCATGGGTAGGTTTTATTATTTGTCGCTCACACGAGCATTATTTCAATAAATGATTAAACCGGCATTTAATCATTCTTTCACCAACTGGTCCTCAAGAGACTTTGGTATTTTGCTCATTCGAGCATCTGGGCGTACATGGTGGACTCGTCATCTCATGTAGCCGGTCCCTGCTTCACTCTGCAGATTGATTTGCAATAAATCATCATTTCAGTAAAATTAGGGTTTTGAATCCAGAGCTCTGCAGAAACATGATTCGAGCAGATTAAAATACTCTGATAATTTTATGTTGATTCCATGATCAAAATTTTTATTTATTTTACTCGACCCATCAACAAGATCTTATATTAATATTTTATTTGGTCCTGCTATCAGCAATTCATCAAATGAGTAACATTCGCTCAAACCGGCAATATTTGCTCAAACTAGCAATATTCCCCAGATTAGCAATATTTGCTCGAACCAGCAATATTTGCTCAGATTCAAGAATATTGGTTCAACTATCAATATTATTCGACAATTCAGCAACACAATTTGCTCGTCTTAGGTAATCAACATAATAATACCTCGTCTCAGAGAGACATATTTGATTCATGAATTTCAAACATTTGCAAAACATGTTCAATTCAACAATACATGGACTCATCGTCCCACAAAGTCAAGAATCGACTCCACAATCACGAGATATCAATCGTGTCACATGTGGGGATACTAACTAGGGTTTTGGTCTGGCGGCCTACGGCACGTGTGTTCACCCACGATGAGAATGTGAGCAAGTTGTGCAATCAGTTGGAAAAGTCAGCAAAGTAGTAGGTGGAAAATTAACCAAGTCTCCGCACAATGAGCAACTGGTTTTAACACGATTTCCCGCTTTCCCACTCTCTGATTCCATCAAACTATCACACTTCATGGGATCATGGTGTTTTCAACTCCGGCATTATAAAATGTCTCCGAATCCTGAATGAAAGACAAGATTCGAACACTCGAATATTAAAATCTAAAAGAATTATCGACAAGTTCATACAGCACAATCTTTCGTCTACACGAACTCATCGTCTGAGCATTCACTCCCAATTGAGGAAAATTCAATCATTCAGAGCATTCTTACGCTGAATTCACAACACACCTACAATCTCAGATCACCATTAATCTCACGCATTTCTCATCCTCCCTCCTACAGATCAACCCATCCTCTCTTGTGACCGAATTGACTCTGGAACGGCCATTGTTCTTGGTTTAGGCCGGAGTCTTACAGATTGATCTCTCGAACTTAAAGCACTCCCTTCTGGCAGCGCATCTGTGTGAGGTACAACATTTCACTCGGTTAAAGGAGCCTCCACATGGTCGACTCTTCAATTCCGTAAAAACCAGCAAATCGTTTTCCCCCATCCACAGATTGGCGACCACAATGGGAGATTAATCTCTCGGTTGCAATCTCACAGTTTCACAAGATGGCTGGTCTTAGGTCTGGGTTAATTATAGGTTCAAACACAAATGGCGCTAGCACTAGCAACAACAACAACAACGACAATTCCGGCCTCTAATAACACTGACGGTGGTGATATTACTCCTCCTCGCGCTAACACGGAAGGTCATCCTCTGTTCGGACGACACCCTGAGGAAGTCAGAGGAAACCTGATGGGCATCTAATATTGCATACATTCTTATCTTGTTGTAGGTGTTTATGCCATTTTGTTGCACCCAATTGCTTGTTTTTATGCCAAATTTTGTGTCTTGTACTTCTTATTCGTTGCAAATAAAATGTTTAGCAATTGTCCTGACTTTTGTTTTGCAATTCTAGGGGAATTAAAAGAATGGTCTAAACTTGTGCTTTAGAGGAAGTGGAGCTACAAGACCCTGTCGAGCTAATTACCAAACCATAGTAAGCAGGCAAGTGCAGTGGAGAAGGAAGCCAGGGTGCCAGCAGACTTGTGAAGTTAATGGATCTACTAGTGGATGAGAAGATCAAGAAGAAGAATCATATGAACATGAAATGAAGTAATGGGCCATAATCCAAGTGATACCCATGTTGGGAGTTAAAGAAAAGAAGCCAGGTCTAAGTTCCACTCTCATTTACCAAAAACAACAACAGCAGCGCGCAATCAACGGAAATAGGGTGGCTGTGATGATTAAGCAAGTGGCAATTAGGTCTGAATTCGTCGGCAACAACATCAGTCAAATGGATGAGAACAGCAGGGACGGTGCATGAATGAAAAGTCTTACTTAGTGGTGAGTTTCAAGAACAAAAACCCTGAATTTTATATTGTGTATTTTTTGGTTGTGTGGAAGGGATTTTGGGGAAGAATTGTTGTATAAATAGGGGGTGTTATGTTGTGTAAGGATATGCAAGGAGAGAGAGGAGGAGAACTGAGTTTTCATCTCTTACTTTTGTTAACAGAACTCAGTTGAAAGGAGAAGTGCTTCTATTTTTATCAATATCAAAAACTTCATCTGTTTCTATACTAGTTATGTTCTAACTTTCTTAGCTAGGGCTTTGATGAACCCTTAGCTTACTGCTAGTGTCTTATGTTAATGAGATTGTTCTTGTAGAGCTTAATTGAACAGGATTTGGTTTAGTCTTTATGTTGCAACTTATAACTTTCACCTATTATGTCTTGCATCCTAGGTTGTTAGATCAATTATTTGTTGTTGCATCAACTCATGCTTCACTGTATGTTTTCAATTTGTGATTAGTTGTCTTTGTAATAAGACAACTAATACTAGGAATTGATCTCTTAGTTGTGATTGAACTATCCATCTTTGAAACCCTTTTGGAAAGGCGAAAGACTCGTATCTTCACTGCTGATCCGTTACAAGGGATAAGAACAATTTCAGTAACTAAATTATCTAGTGTAGGTAAGTGGTTGAATTGATAGCTCTAGTGCTCTCTTATCAAGTGTTCAACCTTTCATTTAAATTACATTATGTTCTTCAGTCAATTCTCCTTGCCAACATCTAATCGTTTAGACAAACTCTTTGATTTGAATGAGTAAAGTAAGGATTTAAATTTAACTTTGCATTCACCTTGTCCCTACAAGATAGACCTGTATTTGCACCATACACAATAAGGCACTTTGTTGATCGCTATCGTAAGCGTCAAAAATAATTTCACTTTCTTACTCAATAAATATAAATGAAGTACAAGGTAAGGAAGAGTTCGTTTCCACAGAGAGGCAATTGTTGTTATGCGATTTTCAGTTTCTAAGGTAGCCAAGGGGGGATGTTTGTTGTTTTAGCGAAATACTAAAGTAAAAATAAAATAGAGCAAAGCAAATAATTGGAATAATCAATAGAGAGAAGATATTGGTCATGGGATAGTATCATTCACAAACATGTATTATCATCAATGATTAGAATTGGTATTTTAATCTCTCATTTACTAAAAGTCCTTAGATACCTTGATCGCAAGGATATCCTGCTAATTCCCTGATTTCATCACAACCACATTAAAATATGCATATGTGAATTCTTCCTAGAAAGCAACCTAAAGTGTAACAGCACAATTAAGTTTAACTCCCTCAAAGCAATAAGTTCTATGGAATAAGACTAATCAATGCAAACAAACGTGTAAAAGCACTAATCCGTTTTAACAAAAGTTATGATTCACTTGTGACTAGTAGGATATATCACTACAAGCACTACCCACAATTATGCTACTTAGAATTAGGGATAAACAACTATTTCGTATTGAAAACCCTAATATACCTTTAGATATGAAAGCAAATCGGATTGATTCCGGACTCAACCAAACAAACAATCAAATCATATAACACTATTAATTGTGAATCACAAACAATAAATTACTGAGACAAAACTAATTCATTGAATCATATAACATGTTGAGAAATCAACTTTATCCCATAACCAATAATATTTGTTTAGCTACTCATAGCTATGGAGTTCATCATAAAGATATTAATTGAAAAGAAGAAGATGAACAAAAGCAAACCCTAGAAGCGTAAACAAAATCGGCTCTCTCCAAGTTCCAAGAATAAGATGTGTTTTTCAAAGTTGTAGAAGACTTTCCTTTAAATAGCTCTCTTGTTTCCAAAATTAGGTCTAGTCTTCAAAGTCCATTAGATGAAAATCCACCAAGCCCATAAGTGAGAAAAACCCATGTAGAAAATATGCCCAAAAATATGTCACAGGAAAACTGGTATTGTGGTCGGAACTTGGCCGAAAAAGTCGTCGGCATGCATCTCAGGTGACCGGCAAAGTCCACCCGGTCACCGGTCAATGAGTCAACTCGGTCAGGCACCGAGTTAAACCGGGTCAGGCTCAACCGAGTCAACTCAGTTAGGGTCTAGTCGAATCGTAGTCGCCTATTAACCAAAATTGAATTGGCCTACTTGTCAGACCATTGCACATGCCAGAGTTGTGCTGCACTATCATTGTGCATCGCCAGTGCACTTCCAGCCATGATGGATACACTGCAAATCATCTCCTCCAGCCTCAGCTAGTACCATTTCCTGTACTGCAATACATCCATTTCGAGCTTACACCACCTTTCGCTTCCTCCCCGCAATCACCATTACCACCAACATCACCAAGCACCATCCGACTTGTGTACTCATAAATTCAAATTGCACTTGGACTCATTCCGCAATCTCCCACCCGCAACAACACCAATTTATCTTCCCCGCAACCTCGGACAACTCTCATCTCGCTTCTTGGTCTGCAACTCAATTCCTCTCTAGACCACTGCATTGAATCCCATCACAAATGTAGCTGCAACATGCTAATTTCGCCAGAACCCATTCCATTAGCTTCATTACCAGCCATCTCAACATGCAACCTGAGCTACAACCACAGTGTCACCAGCAACTCGACCAACTTCTCCATTCAACCCATTATAGTTGCAAATATCACTCTCTGCACTTGAGCTAACACCACCTGCATCATAGCAACAACAGCATCATCTCAACTCAGCCTACCACATCCATTCTGCACCAGCTCAAGGAAAAGAACAATTTCTTCCCTGCAATAATCCTAAACATTCATCTAAGAATAACTTCATCTACTGCAATTGCTTCAATAACAAAACCATCACCAGCTCAGCTGCAACTCCATCTGGCTTAGGTCACAGCTACCTCCTTATTTCAGTCATGACAGCAGCAGCACTTACATCTCCCTGACCTGAATCTTTGCTAAGATTTGATTCATCGTAATACGGACTCAGGCCAAAACCAAATCTGACTGCAACCCAACAACACCATCATTAATTTGCTTCTCAGAAATTAGCAGAAACCCCTTCAATTTCTTGTCGAATTCAACCAACACCACAACCCCATTACAGATGCAATTCTTTCATCTCCTGTAATTTCTTGAAGCCACAACAGCATCAATTTCTTAATATCATCTTCATCTTCGATTCCTTCCAATACCCATTGTTCCTGAGCCTAGCATACGCTCAAATCAAACCCATCTTCTACTTCTCTCGATCTGAAGCTTCAGTGAACCCTAATTACATTTTGGTGAAGAACAGAAAGGGTTAATTTCGAATCCCTAATCTTCTCATCTTCTATTTTTCATTTGATCTTTATCTCACCAGCAGACAACCAAATCTCAGTTAATTCATTGTTGATTTCTTCTCTCTGTCTCAACATCTCTTATTCTTCTTCTTCCCTGTTCAAATCGAAATTCGTTAATTCAACACAGATCCCCTTTCGTTTCCTCTCAAATCCTAGACGGCAGCAGCAACAATCACTCGTCGCCATCTCCTCTCTGTGAATTCGATTCCATGGCTGTTGTGCAGCCTCTTCCTATGAATTTCAGGTGATGATAATGATTGAGAAGATAACCCTTCTCGATTTAGGGTTGGGTAGGTAATAAACTAGAGTAGGGTATATCCACCCCGGTCACGTTGATACGGGTTACCCATCTGGCAGCCCCTTAACCTTAGCTATCCTGTCCGTAGTGTTCCTCCAAAAGAGTTGGCCTTTAACTTTGACTGGGCTCCGGATAGTGTTCGCCCATGAAATGATAATTTTTCCCTTTTTACTCCAATTGGGTGATTTCTCCATCTTTGTGTCCGTGCGACTCCAGAGTACCTAATAACTCAAAAACACGCGTAAAATACATAATTTACTAAAAAAAATAGCAAAGAAAGCATAACCAATAGATAAACGCCAAAAATTGATGTAATTTTGAAGTTGTTGTAGTAAAGTGGTAAGAAAGATGTCGTTCTCTCGAACTTGTGAAGGATTTTTTAGACTTAAATTCAAAACAAAAATAGAAAACTCACTAAAAATTATAGCAAACTTTGACAAAGATGTTATCAATATTAAAAGAACACTGAGGCTAAGACTCCACTATTTTCCAAGTTCAAAGTGATTAATCCAATATTTATATTTATGCAATTTTCTCGTTCAATTTGATTCTAAACTATTGCGACAAGTAGATTCTCAAAATAACAAGTGTAAATCCGAAGCATAAAACATCAAAAACCTAAGTCTAAGCATGCTCTATCAAAAGAAATCACAATTGCTTAACAAAATCATTCAAACAATTTTCAATCAAGGCAAATAATCATATAATAATTACAAATAAATAAATAAAATATACCATTTTTTGTTGGAAAAATAGCTTCCTCTATCGCCTCAGCAATGGGGTTTAGCTCCTCATATTAACCACTTGCTCAAAATACATGTTTGTTGCTCCAAAGTTGATTAAAAGAAGAGAAGGTATAAAACAGCGTGTTTGTAACAGTTATAATTGTTATAGAACCACTGTTACAAAGAACCCTAACACAGAACTGTTGCGAACTCGATAAAATGTTGGAAAAATTGTTACAGAACTGTTACAAAGGTAATAAGTTTGAAAGAAAAGGCCACGGGTTTTGCCACTAGTATTTAGTGATTTTCTATGCTCTTCTTCAACCTCTCGCCTGTATCTATGCAACTTGATTTTTTTGTGCTCTGTTATGCTCTGAACTTCCCCTAAAGTGTACGTAGTCCTTGCTCGACCTCCCAGCTGCTTTATATAGCCAACAAACACCCTAAGACTCGAGTAAATCTCCCTTTTTCCTCTCTCCCCAAGTTTCTGCTTTTTTTTTTCTTTCTTTCTTTCCTACGCGTCTCGTTTACGCGGCTTGTGAGTTGTAAGACTTCCAAAAACTGGAAGATATGAATCCCAGTTAGTATATCCTTCCTTCACATCGCCTAACTTCCAAAAATAAACAGAAAACTTGCCGAGAATAACTCGTCCTCTGTTTTGTTTCTCACGCATCCCCGAGTTATCGAGAACTGAATATCCAGCCCATTTGAATCGATCTAAACTCACATAATAAGCCTGTCTGCTCTTGATAAGTCAGCCCATCAAAAATCAGCCATTGAATCACGTTATTTCACGTCCAACTGATGCTCCCAAATTCACGCTGGTAATAATATATTTTCCCGCCAAAATTCAGTTCAAATGGGGAAGAACAGGATGCCCCCTATCCTCTGATGGGGTGCGAATAGCATGTGACCTGAGGTTGCCCCTTAGTAATTTGGTTACCCCTTATCCGAAATGAAGGTCCGTATAGTAATTTTCTCCCACGAGCGCAAAAACCACTTTTCGAGCCTGATAGGTGTAGAATACACCGTATTTAATATCAAGTATTTATGCTTTCTTTGCGAGTTTTCTTGTAAATTATGTATCTTATGTGTGCTTTTGAGTTTATTAGGTGCAATGGAGTCATTTGGAGCAAAAGACCAATTGGAACTCGTTCAAATACAAGATTTCTACTTTTCATTATGTAGAGGACGAGGAGACGAAGGCAATGGCGAAAGAACTGAGTCATTCTGAGTTCGTATGGAGAAGTTATGAGCAAAACAAGAACTCTTGAGCCAAAGGGCAAAATTGTCACTTCAAAGCAAGAACGGACACTATCCGGAGCCGAGCTATGGTTAAGGGGCACTTCTATGTGAAAGAACAATAAATGCGGGCCAGCTAATGGTTAAGGGGTTTAGGATTAAGTTGGCCCTTATCTACCTCTCTAGGGTGGCAATATCACTTGCACTATAGCCCTAAATCGAAACTTATCTCATCTTTCATTCATTTCCTTCACCCGAGGAAGAAGAACAACAATTGCCTAGAAGAAATCGATGAAGTTGGTTTTGTCAATCGGAGGAATGGGTCTCGGTGAGGAGAATACAAGGAATTGCTATCTGGTGACGAATCTGATGTGAACCGATATTGTGAAATTCGGGGGCTCGTTTTGGGTTAAAGATGAATCGGATCTAGGCGAACAATGGAGATGGTTCTGCTTGCTTGGGTCGTGATTAGAATGAAGTTTAACGACTTGGTGGTGTTTCGCCCATTGTATGGAGGTCAGTACGGAGATGGGTTGGAGTTAATTGGTGATTAATTTAAGAATGGAACAAGGTCGATGAAGATTCAGGAAAATAGGTTCGAATTTGAAGAGAGATTTGATGAGAGATCAAGTCCGAGAAATGGAGATAGTGAAGCGGATGATGATGGCAAATTATTGCGAGATATGGGTGTTGGTCTCGAGTAATCTGGTGGTGCTGTCACAGTCTGCTGTGAGGATGGCTCAGTGAAGCCGAGCCGCACTTGAATTGTCGCTAGGTTTAGAATGTTAGTGCGAGGTGGAATTGAAGACATTGATAGGCAGTCACTGTGGGTGTCTTTGGTGAGTATAGGAGACCGACAGAGCTAAGCAAGTATCGAGATGGCGTAGCAGCAAGGGAAGAAGAATTTGAGCGTCCTCTAGGCTCAAGAATAATGGGAATGAAGAAGTCATGCAGCTTCATTGAAAGCTTGAGCATGAACTGGGATTGCAGGTGGAGGAAGGAATAGTGATGCCAGCCGGGGTTGAGAGCTGGAACTGGAAGCGAGGTCTGAAGCCAACAAGGAAGGCTGGAGCAAGCAATTGGAGCTGTGATGTTGGCAAGCTCGGTGATGAAGCTCGGTTGAGGCTTGATGGGAAGATCGGCAGTGATGATTGAGGCGAATGTTGCACAAGAGTGGAATGAAGTCATTTAAAGGGATTGTGCTATGGCTTGAATGTGTGTATGTTTGCAGGGAGGATGGCATGAACTTGAATGAAACTGGTGCCATTAAATTGTTGGTTCTTGGTTTTGTGCTGTAGCTACAGGTTCTATGTGGCAGAGTTGCAATGGGAAGCTGTGTTGCACCACGTGCAATGGCACGGGCAGAATATGGTGTTGGTGCCGGGCAACAAGAGATGATCACAGGGCTTGAGATGGTTGTGATAACAGGGATGCGATAATGGGCGTGGCAATGAAGAAATGGGAGTCTGTGACACGCTTTTGAGGTCGACTCGGTAGTGAGTTATTGATGCGGTTGAGCCGGCGCCAGTAATGGACCTGGAATGGTCCTGGTGCTGTTATGAATTGGCCGCGTAAGTGGATCATGATGGTGGACTGTGGAGCTGTGCTATCACCACAGCCTAAGTTAAATGATAGCACGTGGAGTTATAGGCTAGTTTGCCGAAAGCAAATTGCTAGAAAGAATTGCAAAAGTGGTGACTTGAGATAGAGTTGCGGGACCAGGAGCATTGGAATTGAATTGATTGCGATGGTTGGAATTTACCGAAAAGGAGTGCATAGCCATCATGGTCGTTTGAATTTCCCAGCTGAAGCACCATCTTGATGCAGCACAACATACTGGCCTGTGCAATAGCCTGCCAAGTAACTCAGCCCAATCAGGCTAGTTAGCCATGACTCAGTGCTGACTGACCCTGACTCATCTGACCTGACCTGACCCTGACTCACCTGACTCAGCTGAGTCTTGACCCGGTTTGACTCAGTGAGTTGACCGTTCTGACCCGGCCGTTCTGACCCGTTGACCGGTGACCAGTTTGACTTTGCCGGTCACCTGAGGTACTTTCCGGCGACGATTCCGGCGGGATTCCGGCCATGATCCCAGTTTTCCGGCGAGCGTTTTTGGGACAAAATTTCTACACGGGTTTCTCTCCATGGTGGGCCGGGTGAATTTCCAACTAATGGACTTTGAAGACAAAACCTAGTTTTGGAAGGAGTGGAGCTATATAAAGAGAAGACTTTTATTATCTATGGGAGATCTTTTCTAATTCTTTTTCCACTACTTTTGTTCTAGGGTTTTGAAACATGAGACTTCTCTTTCTTCTTGTGATGAACTCCTTGAATATGAGTACCTAATTATCTTTTGGTTATGGAATAGTTGGATTTCACAAAGCATGATTCTTTGATTCAATATATTAGTTTTGTCTCATAATTATCGTTTGCAATTCTCTGGAAATATTGTTTCATGATTGATTGATTGTTTTGTCAAGTTGCAAATTGGTAGAACTTCTAATCACATCTATTGCTAGTTTAGGGTTTATTATACGCAAAAGTGATATTCCTTGAATATAAGTAGCATAATATGATTATAGTTTGTAGTGATATATTCTTATGATCATATGTGAATCGTAACCTTTGTTAAATTGAATTAGTGCGCTTTCCACGTTCAATTGCTTTGATTGGCCTGATTTCATAGAACTTAACGCATCTAGGGAATTAAACTTGATTAGTGCTTTTACACGTTAGGTTGTTCCTTTAGGTAGAATTCATATTCGCATCTTTTAATGTGTTTGTTGATGACATGAGGAGGTTTGCGGGATATTCTTGCGATCAAGGTATTCTAGGGTCTTTGATAAAAGTTGAGATTAAATATCAATTCTAGTTATTGTGAAAAGCATGTTAGTGAATGAAAACGAAATCCTTAACCAATATTTCTTATCCTTGATTTTATTTGGTTACTTTTCTTTATTTGTTTTATTTAGTTTATTATAAAATCACAAAACTACCTAGGTGTTATTTATAAGGAACCATAACAATTTGACAACCTAGACCTCTCTCACAGGATCGATCCTTTCTTGCCCTTGCTATATTTATATTTTGAGTAGTAAGAAAGTGTAATTATATTTGTGTCGCTTACGACAGCGATCAAATTTTGGCGCCGTTGCCGGGGAGGCAGCGGTTGTCAATTGTTTTTGGTTTCTTATTTTTGTATTTAGTTTTTGTTTTCTTTTTTCTTATTTTCTGGTTCCTAATATAGTTTTGAGAACTCTTATTTCAGGTGCTAATTTCTATGGAAGGAGCATATTGGAACAATGGATACGGTTTTCAACAACCTCAACAATATGATAACTACCAATTCCATGGGTATAATCAAAACCAATTCATTGGTTACGACCAATATTCCATGGAACCTTGTGGTTTTCTCAACAACCTTATGGTGAGTATGTGTGAACAACAACACGGATGGGAGGATTCTTATGCTCTTGAACAAAAAGTCTCTAATTTTATAGATAAAGTTTCCACCTTTTTACAAGAGGAATTTCGAAAAGCTAAAGAGACTACAAACGAGCAACTCCAAGAACTTCGTGAAGGTATGACTATCTTGCGAAGAGACATTGATCAATACAAGGAAGATATGGATAATTCTAATGTGCATATGGTTTGTGATGAATATTTGATTGATGCTAATGTTGAAAAAGGCCAATCCTTGGGCACTTTTGTGGATAATTGTGTAGTTAACTCAACTCTTGATCGTAATAATGATCATTCACCTATTCAAAAGGATGAGTTAGAGATTAGCAACACTAAATTCAGCGAGGAACAATCTTATGTTGACTATGATAGTGACGGTGATGATGATATATTGCTTGAAACAACTCATGGTGACATCTCCGAGGAGTCTTTTTGGGATCAAGATGAAGACGAAGAGGAATATGTCGACACTTGTGTAGATTACTCAAGCATTGATCTTAATAATGATCAAGAGCCTATTCAAAGGGTGGAGCTTGAGGATGATGCATTTTCGAGTGTTCTAAAAAAGTTTCTTATAATAAAATTTGGATCCGCAAAAGAGTGTGTGCCTTACAACAAAAAGGAGGAATATGTTGAGAATGAGACCGTTATAACCAATATTGTGGAAGACCCAATTGAGCTTGCAAAGGATTGTAATGATGATGTTTATGTCGATACTTTGGTTAAGGCAGAAACGGACGAAGAATGGTTGCAAGGTTTGATAGAGGACCATGATACACAAGAGGTGAATAATTCACTTGAGTTTTTCAAGGATGAAGAGGATTCCGTGATACAAGAGATTGTGAAAGGTTTATCTAACCCTTTGCCTATTATTTCTTCTCCTTTACCTCTTATTGGTTTAAATGTATGTGCTTCGAGAATATTGTTGACTGACTTTGTTTCTCGTTTTCCGCCATTAGAGACACTTGATTCTCATACTATGCAGGTTATGGAACAAGAAACCGTGGAAGTACCCGATGTCTATATTCTTTATACACTTCCAAGTGTGGACAAGAATAAGTGTGGGGGAAGTTTTTATCGGTTCATAGCTTCACTTTTGCTTTATGTTACTAATATTTGTGTGAAGCTAGTGTTTGCAAAACAGGTTCTATGGAAGGATCCCCAACTTTTCCGATTATTGGTGTATGGGGAATGAATCTTGCAAGGATAAAGTCGGGCCGTCGACTTTAAAACAAGCGCTTAGTGGGAGGCAACCCACCGGTTTTGTATCTCTTATCCTTTTGCTTTTTATTTTTGTTTCGTTTATTTATTTTTTACTGTTTTTATATCATATTTGCATCCCTATGTTTAATTTCATTGAGTCCGTAATCTATCTTAGAAGAGAATTATGCCGAATACCTTTTCGTCAGAAAATTTCAGACTGCGCGTAGTTCAGTCCAGAGACCATAACTGTCAGACCGTTTATCGAAACACTGTGAAATTTTGACACTATGTAGAAAACACGTAGGTGAACAACTTTTTGTGAAATGGAGTTTTTCCAAATTCCTTACCAATTTGCACAGTTTTTGCGTTTTATCTGCTGTTACGTCAGAATTCAGAACTTTCGGTTTTACACATTGAGGACAATGTGAAGTTTAAGTGTGGGGGAGCATTATATGTTTGTATAGTTTGTTTTTGACACCATTAGTGGATGGAACCATTTTGAATGCAGGAGTTGAGAACCAATTAACTAAAAGGGACGAATATAGCTCAGAAATCACAAATTAATATGATAGTTGTTACCATATCTCGGAATATCACCATATCGCATTCTATTTTTATTTTTCCATATTTATCTATTGTTCTCTAAGTGCTTTGGTGGGTCACTAAAAAATCGACGTGTTATTACTGCTAGGATGAAATAGAGTGGTTGAGTTACTAGAAAAAGAGAAAAAAAAATAGAAAAAAAAAAGAAAAAAAAAAAAAGAAAAAATTTATGAAAAGAAAAAATTTATGAAAAGAAAAAAAAAAAAAAAAAACCGACCAATAGACCAAAACGGAATAAAAAGACACTTGGGAATAGCAGTATGTGTGAAACGTAGTCCCTGTCTCCGTCGCCTAAACAAGCGTGGAATGCAGGATCCAAGGCAACTATCATGTACTTGCTGACAAGAAGCATGCGCTTGGATCCAAAAGATCTAATCATGCCGTCTAAAAAAAAAAAAAAAAAAAAAAAAGAGAAATTGGATCCAGTTTGATCCAATCATATAAAAAAAAAAAAAAAAATTATTATTGTGTTGAATAAAGTCACTCTTGGTTCCCTTGTATATGCCAATTGATTTGATGTAGCATTCAAAGACTTGAGTAGCTCAATCCAATAGGATTAGGTTCATCTTAGCAGTGACCTTCAGACAGATATGGGAAACATCGAACACTTGTGAATATTCGCCAACATCTACATCTATATCCATCTTCTTAATCTTTTCATTGTGATTGTGGTTTGTCAGATTCCGAGTATTGTGGCTTGTTCGACTATCTAATTAGAGTTTTACTAATATATGAATTGAATTTGCAAGGTATCTCCTCCTGTAGTCAATTTGGATTCGTTCATTGATTTGTCACAAATAGACGGAGTTTGAAATATAGGTTTTGTAGGTAGACCTCTTGTAAACCTTCACGAGACTATAACTCGTCCACTAGGGACACCTAGGGGTTTAAAGGCTTGTTATTTATGCTAAAAATGACCGTAGCCTCGACGACACGGAGTTGTTGTATTTTTATTTTTGTTTTGTTTGATTTGCTCGAGGACTAGCAAAGTCTAAGTGTGGGGGAATCTGATAGGTGTAGAATACACCGTATTTAATATCAAGTATTTATGCTTTCTTTGCGAGTTTTCTTGTAAATTATGTATCTTATGTGTGCTTTTGAGTTTATTAGGTGCAATGGAGTCATTTGGAGCAAAAAGACCAATTGGAACTCGTTCAAATACAAGATTTCTACTTTTCATTATGTAGAGGACGAGGAGACGAAGGCAATGGCGAAAGAACGGAGTCATTCTGAGTTCGTATGGAGAAGTTATGAGCAAAACAAGAACTCTTGAGCCAAAGGGCAAAATTGTCACTTCAAAGCAAGAACGGACACTATCTGGAGCTGACCTATGGTTAAGGGGCACTTCTATGTGAAAGAACAATAAATGCAGGCCAGCTTAATGGTTAAGGGGTTTAGGATTAAGTTGGCCCTTATCTACCTCTCTAGGGTGGCAATATCGCCTTGCACTATAGCCCTAAATCGAAACTTATCTCATCTTTCATTCATTTCCTTCACCCGAGGAAGAAGAACAACAAATGCCTAGAAGAAATCGATGAAGTTGGTTTCTTGAATCGGAGGAATGGGTCTGTCAATTGAGGAGAATACAAGGAATTGCTACTGGTGACGAATCCGATGTCAGAACCGAGATATTGTGAAATTCGGGGGCTCGTTTTGGGTTAAAGATGAATCGGATCTAGGCGAACAATGGAGATGGTTCTGCTGCTTGGTCGTGATTAGAATGAAGTTTAACAGCTTGGTGGTGTTTCTGCCATTGTATGGAGGCTGTACGGAGATGGGTTGGAGTTAATTGGTGATTAATTTAAGAATGGAACAAGGTCAGATGAAGATTCAGGGAAAATAGGTTCGAATTTGAAGAGAGATTTGATGAGAGATTGAAGTCTGAGAAATGGAGATAGTGAAGCGGATGATGATGGCAGTGTTGCAGATATGGGTGTTGGTCCGAGTCTGTGGTGCCGTCACACAAGTCTTTGTGAGGATGGCTCTGTGTGAAGCCGAGCTGCACTTGAATTGTCGCTAGGTTTAGAATGTTAGTGCGGGTGGAATTGAAGACATTGATAGGCAAACAGGTGGGTGTCTTTGGTGAGTATAGGGGAGACCGATGAGCTAAGCAAGTATCGAGATGGCAGAGCAGCAAGGGAAGAAGAATTTGAGCGTCTCGCTAGGCTCAAGAATAATGGGAATGAAGAAGGCTGCAGCTTCATTGAAAGCTTGAGCATGAACCGGGATTGCAAAGGGGAGGAAGGAATAGTGATGCCGCCCGGGGTTGAGAGCCGGAACTGAAGCGAGGTCTGAAGCCAACAAGGAAGGTCCGGAGCAAGCAATTGGAGCCGTGATGTTGGCAGGCTCGGTGATGAAGCTCGCCTTTGAGGCTTGATGGGAAGATCGGCAGTGATGATTGAGGCGAATGTTGCGATAGTGGAATGAAGTCGTTTAAAGGGATTGTGCTATGGCTTGAATGTGTGTATGTTTGCGGGAGGATGGCATGAACTTGAATGAAAGCTGGTGCCATTAAATTGTTGGTTCTTGGTTTTGTGCTGTAGCTACAGGTTCTATGTGGCAGAGTTGCAATGGGAAGTCAGTGTTTGTAATTACGGTGCAATGGCACTACGAGAATATGGTGTTGGTGCTGGCAACAAGAGATGACTTGTTATGGCTTGAGATGGTTGTGATAACAGGGATGCGATAATGGGCAAGTGGCAATGAAGAAATGGGAGCCGTGACACGCTTTTGAGGTCGACTCATTAGTGAGTTATTGATGCGGTTGAGCCGGCGCCGTAATGGACTCTGGGAATGGTCCCGTCTTGTTATGAATTGGTGGCGTAAGTGGATCATGATGGTGGACTCGTGGAGTTTGTGCTATCACCACAACTAAGTTAAATGATAGCACAGTGGAGTTATAGGCTAGTTTGCTTGAAAGCAATTGAAGCTAGAAAGAATTGCGGTGGTGGTGACTTGAGATAGAGTTGCGCAGGACCGGGAGCATTGGAATTGAATTGATTGCGGATGGTTGGAATTTATCGAAAAGGAGTGCATAGCCATCATGGTCAGTTTGAATTTCCCAAAAGCACCATCTTGATGCGGACAACATACCGGCTGTGCAATAGCCCTGCCAAGTAACTCACCAATCAAAGTTAGTTAGCCATGACTCAGTCTTGACTGACCACGACTCATCCGACCTGACCTCGACCCTCGACTCACCCGACTCACTGAGTCTTGACCGGTTGACTCCAAGAGTTGACCGTTCGACCCGGCCATTCGGACCGTTGACCGGTGACCGGTTTGACTTTGCCGGTCACCTGAGGTACTTTCCGGCGACGATTCCGGCGGGATTCCGGCCATGATCCCAGTTTTCCGGCGAGCGTTTTTGGGACAAAATTTCTACACGGGTTTCTCTCCATGGTGGGCCGGGTGAATTTCCAACTAATGGACTTTGAAGACAAAACCTAGTTTTGGAAGGAGTGGAGCTATATAAAGAGAAGACTTTTATTATCTATGGGAGATCTTTTCTAATTCTTTTTCCACTACTTTTGTTCTAGGGTTTTGAAACATGAGACTTCTCTTTCTTCTTGTGATGAACTCCTTGAATATGAGTACCTAATTATCTTTTGGTTATGGAATAGTTGGATTTCACAAAGCATGATTCTTTGATTCAATATATTAGTTTTGTCTCATAATTATCGTTTGCAATTCTCTGGAAATATTGTTTCATGATTGATTGATTGTTTTGTCAAGTTGCAAATTGGTAGAACTTCTAATCACATCTATTGCTAGTTTAGGGTTTATTATACGCAAAAGTGATATTCCTTGAATATAAGTAGCATAATATGATTATAGTTTGTAGTGATATATTCTTATGATCATATGTGAATCGTAACCTTTGTTAAATTGAATTAGTGCGCTTTCCACGTTCAATTGCTTTGATTGGCCTGATTTCATAGAACTTAACGCATCTAGGGAATTAAACTTGATTAGTGCTTTTACACGTTAGGTTGTTCCTTTAGGTAGAATTCATATTCGCATCTTTTAATGTGTTTGTTGATGACATGAGGAGGTTTGCGGGATATTCTTGCGATCAAGGTATTCTAGGGTCTTTGATAAAAGTTGAGATTAAATATCAATTCTAGTTATTGTGAAAAGCATGTTAGTGAATGAAAACGAAATCCTTAACCAATATTTCTTATCCTTGATTTTATTTGGTTACTTTTCTTTATTTGTTTTATTTAGTTTATTATAAAATCACAAAACTACCGGTGTTATTTATAAGGAACCATAACAATTTGACAACCTAGACCTCTCTGTGGGATCGATCCTTTCTTGCCCTTGCTATATTTATATTTTGAGTAGTAAGAAAGTGTAATTATATTTGTGTCGCTTACGACAGCGATCAGAGCCAATTTCGCCGCAAAAGCTTATTTCTCCAAAAGCACCTACAAAGACATAAAATACCAAAATAAGCGCAAAATCG